>JAHWLE010000079.1:0-42656 GCA_024679135.1 Phytophthora foliorum
GCTGCTCGCGCGGCCGCGATGCAGCTGGAGCGTGCCGCCTCGCGCACCCCTCGATCGCCTGGACTGCGAGTGCAGATCCATAACCCCTTCGAGACAGCCGGGGAACTCGACACCGACGTCACCATGATGACTGCGAGTCCGAGGTCCGGTGAAGAGTGCGTCGCCGCCGCGCCGGCGCTTCCGCAGCCCCCGAGGTTTGCTGGTCGGACTATGCAAGATCGGCGAGACTTCATGTGACAATACGAGACGTATTTGACGGCCATTAACGCGCTCCAGACCCAATGGGGTGGCGCTTTCGCGATGCCCGTCGGTGCCTGCGTGGAATCACGGACCAATAGGATGGTAGCTCGCTACGAGTTCAACCTACCGCCCCACCTCATCACGGAGCAACGGTGGATTGATTACTTTCGACAGGCGAGCACGCCTTCCCACGTAGACTACGCGTCAGTTGATGAGGCGATGAAGAAGCTCAAGATGCAGACAACCTGGCCGGAGCCAGACAGCAGGATGATGAACCACCAGGCGGACCTGGAAGCTGTATTGGATCAATTTAACTTGACTAAGATGGCATTTGAGCATGTGCAACAACGGATCGTGAGGTACCTTGCGGACGCGTTGGCCCCGGCAAGCTTCAAGGCTATGATCGTGACGAAGCTGACTCTGCATGAAAATAAGAAGTACAAAAATGAAGTCGTGCCCTTTGCTCGTGGGTGACCCAGCTACTGCGGGAGCTCATGACCTGGGAGCGGGCCGCCCAAGCAGCCGCTGTGCCGCCCATAGCTTCAGGTTCGCAACAACAGCAAAGTCCTGGTCGGTGTAATCGCGACAGCCGCGGTAGCGGTGGCAGCCGGAGTGACAATGCTAGCCAAGAAGGAGGCTGAGGCCGAGGCCGCTATGAAGGCGGCCGTGGTCGCCGCGGTGGCCGGACAGACGCCGGTCCTGGGCCCGCTCAGACGCTCGCAGTTGGACGAGAGGAACCAAGGGCTGTGCGCAGATCGTGCTTGAGGTGCGATTCTACGGAGCACCAAGTGCGGGATTGCCCGAGGTGCCAGCCGGGCGAGGCGGTGCAGCTACTCAAATCTATGCGAGAGCGTCGCGACGCTGCCCGGAAAGTTGCAGTGCATCGATTTAGTGTCAAGAATTATGGTGAAGCTCAGAGTTGGCAGAACGAAGACGTTGATCGTGGAACTGTGGAGGCCAATGTAGATGGCGTTGCTGTCAGTGCACTCCTCGTGGACACGGGTACTGACACCTCGCTCGTATCGCGGGGAGTCCTGGATGCACTCGAGGAATTGGAGAGCAAGGTTGACGTTCCTGCCGTGGATGAGGTCCGACTGAGCCCAGTTGGAGGCCACGCCATTGAGGTGAGACGCAAAGCGACGTTCCGCGAGGTTGTGCTGACAACGTCCGCCGATCCATTAATGCTGCGTAACTTGGCGTGTTACGTGGAGGAAGAAAACACCTCGATGGATTTAACTGTAGGTCTGCCGATCATGAGAATTTTGGGGTACTCCACGGACAGGCTGCCAGTGGAAGCAAGAGACACCAGCCCAGAGTGGGAGCTTGGAGCTGCGGAGGCGGGAGAAAGCGAGCGTGACGCCGCTCCGACCGCGCTCCAGCGCATTTACAGATTGCCGATGGCTACACGCGACCCACCGGTGTCCGAAGATGGCGCAGACGACGTCGACCGTTACGAGACGAGAACTACGTTGCCGAGCATGCGCCCGACGACGTTGGACGAGGTCATTCAGTACCTAGCGAAAAAGATTCAGGTGGCTGAAGCAATGGGTTTGACCCTGGATGGACGAGTGAGATTGCGCGCGACTCTGCGCCTGCGGGCTGACTGTTTTCGAATGGAGTTTGGGAATGCTCCACCCGTGCGCGTGGAGCTGATGCAAGTTCGAATGAAGCCCGACGCGCGTCCGGTGGCGGCTTAGCCGCTGCGTTACTCCCCCAACGACCGTGCCTTCTTAGATCGACACACGGCGGCTTTGCTTGAGCACGGATTTGTGTATAAAACCCACAGGAGTCAATGGGCATCTGCACCAATATTTGTGAGGATGCGTGAACAAGACACAGACCCGACAGCCGGTCCGAGAATGACAATCGACACGCGTAGTGTCAACGAGAGACGGAGCAAATGCCTTGGCCAATGCCAGTGCTGGATGTTGTGCTCGGGGAACTCGAAGGTGCCCATGTGTTTTTTGTTCTCGACTTGTCCCGGGGTTATTGTCAGTTGCCTCTCCACCCAGACTCTTTTGAGCTATACTCGTTCGTGACACACCGCGGTATTTACACCCCGACGCGAGTTCCGATGGAAGCTACGGATGCTGTGGCTTACTGCCAGGGCGTGGTGGAGGAAATTTTCGGGGACTTGCTCGGTGAAGGGATACTCGCGTGGCTAGATGATATCCTCGGCACGCAAAGGATGAGCAGTCTCTGATGGATGTGTTCGGTAAGGTGTTAGAACGCTGCGAGGCGTTCGGGCTCA
Organism: Phytophthora foliorum; assembly: GCA_024679135.1. Classification (NCBI taxonomy): domain Eukaryota; phylum Oomycota; class Peronosporomycetes; order Peronosporales; family Peronosporaceae; genus Phytophthora; species Phytophthora foliorum. Next base: position 2,492 of record JAHWLE010000079.1, read on the forward strand.
AACAGCACGTCAAGAAGTGCCCGTTCTTCAGGTCTGAAGTGAAGTGGTGCGGACTGATTATATCAGCAGCAGGGGTGAAGCATTTCCCCGAGAGAGTGGAAGGCCTTGTTGAGATGCAGTTGCCTCAGACGGCTGCCGACCTGCAGCAGTACCTTTGGGCCGCAAACTGGATGTACCAGAGTATACCCGAATACACTCGCATTACGGCCATCTTGTACGACGTTCTCGAACGCGCCGCCAAGGCAGCAGGCGCGAGAAAAAAGAAGGTGCTTGCCAAGATCAGGTTGGATGATGCCGGCTTGGGCGCCAAGTAGGTCGCTGGCTTTGAGGACGTTCGCAACGCATTGCTGAGCATGGTGTCGCTGGCACACCCGAGCCCGACAGCTGAAGTATGTCTCTACACAGACGCGAGCCAAGATTTTTGGGGCGCCGTTGTAAGTCAGCTGGAGACACATGGAGTTCAGCTTCCCCTGGGCGAGCAGCAACATCGCCCACTAGTCTTCCTGATTGGCCGTTTTGTTGGAGCAGCGGCTCGCTGGCCTACTATTGAGAGAAGGAAGCGTTCGCCATCTCTGAGGCTACACGTCGCCTGGAGTATTTGCTGCTACGACCGAAAGGGTTCCGGTTGTACACCGATCACCGAAACTTGGTGTACATATTCGATCCGTACGCGACGGACGGTGCCATGGCAAGGTATCAGGCTGACAAGCTGCAGAGGTGGGCGATGTCGCTCCTGGCGTTTCGTTACGTGATTGAGCACGTGCCTGGCGACGCCGATGCATGGGGTGAACGTTTGAGTCACAGGGGCGCTGGGTCAAGACGACAGGCCGAGTCCAGCTCCGGACGCGTCGCTCGACTTGCAGTCGTGGAACGTGTTTCTCCACTGGAAGAACCTGAGTTCGTCTGGCCTACGGAGAGCGAGATCCGAGCGCTGCAGTAAGACGTGCTCAGAACTGGCAGTGAGGAGCAAGCTGCTCAGTGGGGTGAAGCTAGACAGCTTTGGATAACAGACGATGGGCAGGTGTGGATTCCTGTCGATGCCGCGGAGCTGTAGCAGCGACTCTGTCTTGTCGCGCATGCAGGTGCAAGCGGACACAGATGTGCTCGAACAACTACTCAAGCTCTCGAAGCTTTTTTCTGGAGAACGATGGCGGCCGATGTTGCTCCATTCGTGAGAGGCTGCTTGCATTGCATGGCTACAGCTGGAGGCCGAATCCCGTGTCCATTTGGAGAGACTCTGACCCAAACCAAGCCGAATGAACTATTGCACTTTGACTACGTGACCATGACCGAAGGCGAGGGCGGTACGAAGTACGCTCTAGTTCTGAAGGATGTAATGAGCGGGTATGTGGAGCTGCTTGTCTGCGTCCAGGCTACAGCAGACAACGTATATCATGGCTTAATGGATTGGTTTAAGCGCTTCGGTATTGTTCGTCAATGGGTTTCCGACCAAGGCACTCACTTCAGGAACCAAGTTGTTGAACGCTCGCAGCGTTCGGTAGGAGCGCAACATCATTACACGACGGCGTATACCCCGTGGGCAAACGAGACCGTCGAGGTGGTGAACCGCGAAGTGTTGAAAGAAGTCAAAACACTGTTGAGCGAGCACAAGATGGCCGTCCGAGACTGGCCCGCTCCGCTGTGCATCCTGTCGTGCAGGCCGCCCTAAACGGCATGCCCGCTGATCGGCTGGGCGGAGTGTCGCCACTCACGGCGTTCACGGCGTTACCTGGGCCGTCTCAGTTGCGTAGCATTCTCCGCCCCCGTGACCCCGAAGCCACGACGGTTGAATGGGTCAACCAAAAACTGCTTGTCCATTTAGCTGACGTCCGATCAGCCTTCGATGGGTTGCATGCTGAGATGGTCGACGCCAGTGAGAAGCGTCGTCGAGCAGCACGCGAGCGGCATGCTCGTCGCCAAGGTGTGAAGTTGCAAAAATTCAGCAAACGAGACTTTGTGCTGGCTGCCACCGCGACGGGTCGAAGCGACCACAAGCTCGCGCTGGTTTGGCATGGGCCGAAGAAGATTGTGCGTGCTCTGAATGACTACACCTTTAAAGTGCAGGATATCATAGCGCTCTTTGAAGTATTCGTGTGTCACGCATCCCGCCTGCAATTATATCGTGATGCCGATCGTGGTCGCGTCGAAGAACTGGAAGACGAAGTCATCTATGGTGAAGGCGGCCACCTTGTCGAAGCGCTCCGAGAGTGCCGCCTCAGCCCTTCAACGCACTGGTAGGAAATCCTCGTCAAATGGTTCGGTCTGGACGGCATCGAAGCTACCTGGGAGCCAGCGGAAGTTCTCCAGCAGTATGCTCCTGTCTTGTTCAACGCGTTTGTGGAAGCTCAGCCCGAAAACCCAGTGCGTCGCCGCATGGCTACGGCGCTCATCCTTGCGTTAAGCCCCACTACCTCGCCCGCGCGGCCGCGTCTGCCACGCCGGCGTACTACAGGCAGACGATCTACTACAGCACTACACTAACCTCCAAGATGCGAAGGGGGGGGGAGTGATCCGTTCGGGTACAGTTTAGACAATACCAACAGGACCGCCCGACGACGCGAAGACGCGCCTGGACTTCGTGGTTGTAGTTGAGGACACTGGACCTCAGGGAGGTCCAGTCGTAGGAGATCTGCAAAGGGATAACAAAACAATGTTAGTTTGGAATTAGCCCGGTAGAGAGCTAAGCGGCCTGACAGAGGGCCGCCGTGAGATCGGGGCTTACGAAGAACTTGTACTCCTACGTAGGACCTTAAAACAGAGGGCGTTTTGGCAGAAAGGCACAATACATTTTGCATAGATGACAGCAGTCGCGAACACACCCTTAGATTCTTGACCAATAGGTATTAAGAAGTACATGTACTAATGTTACGGGTCCGCTGGGGACCTCTAACTCGCATATTTTCGGCTGGTGGTGATGATGGTTAAGTGGCCTTCTATTTGAGCGATGTTATCCCTGGTCTATACAAGCCTGATATGAAATGAGGCGTGCCTGTATGTTGGTCGTCTTTGGGTGGTGCTGGTTTTTACCAGCGGTTGCGATTCTGCTATGATTTTACGTGTCTTGGAGTCGAGGTTTGTAGTTCCTCTTGCGCTCGAGGTGTCGAAGATCTGCATTGTGTTGGTTTTTGCCACGAGTTTTCCTGCTGTGACCGCTGTTCCAGCCGGCTTCCTCCATTGCAGTGAGAAGAACTCTTCTAAGCTCTGTGCCACTGCGGTTGCTGGGCCGTTCGTAGTTGAGGTTGTCTGAAGTTGTTTGAGCTGGGCTTGCAGCTTCTTGTTGAGTCTGGAGATGTCATCGCCTTCAGCTCTGGCAGTCCATCCTGCAGAGTCCTTGCCGTATTGTCGATCCCCGAGTTATCCGACCCCAACTGAAGGGTACCTGCTTCTATGGGTTGCCATGCTTTCTCTTTCTTTTCGGAAGTTTTAAACCGCAGCCTTTGGTCATACAAAAAGCATGACCACACATTTCGTGTTTATGATGTTTTCTGAATGCACCGATTACCACTGCGTAATCACTATGGTAGGTACATACATGTACATGGAGATCGTAGTGCTGTGCAGGCGACCGAAGTTTGAGGCATTCACCATATTTTCATTCAAAATTAAACGTCGTACTCCTCGAGCCTTCACTCGCCTTTACAGCCGTTTCAACAGGGAATTCGCCATGCGTACCAGCTACACGTACGTTTTGGGGCTTGTGCTGGTCCTACTCGCCTCAAGCTGCTGTGGCCTGCGTTCCGAATCTACCCACAACGGAAACGCCGAGACTTCTATCAATCGCGTCGAACGCGCGGCGGATAGCAAGAATGACACAAACGGAGATAACGACACAAAATACCCCGCACCTGAACATCACTCCGCTGGAACGACCCCTGACACAAAGACCCAAAATGAAGAGAGAGGCTTTTTGGATCTCTTCAAGTTTAAAAATCCGTTGCGAAAGAATGATGCGCTCAAGACTATCTCACAGAAGGATCTCGCTTCGGACACGCTTATGGCAGTTGCTCAGAAGAATCCTGCTAGCAGCAGACTGGTGGGAATCCTGGGAAAGAATCAACCGAAACTCACGGAGAAGGACGCCTCGTTCTTCAAGAACAACCCTGTCTTTGGGAAAATGAAAGAGGTTTTCGCAAAAAAAACCGGCGCAGCTCACCAAGACGGACGTCCAATTGATGCAGCAGTCTCCTGGTTTGAGCAGAGCAAAGTCGCTGTTGGGGAATGACCCGGCGAAGGCGACGAAGACGGATTTCAAGCGCGTGGGAACTTATTTGTCGAAGAACCGTGGCGATCCTGAAAAGTACTGGAACATTTTCTACGGTCTTATCTGTTTGGGTGTACTGGGATCTATTTTTACCATTGCGTTTGTTTGATAGCAAAGGGTGGTATATTCTGCATAGATGTCCAAAACCAACAACAAATGAGATTCAAGTTTACTGTTCGGTGTTGACTTACAACAATTGTGAACTATGACTACTGGAACAAAAACAAGAAGAGCTAGGATCTATAAGAGGGGCTAGTGAGCCAATGGAACTAATGTTCTTGTGCTCGGGGTTAAATCGTTTCGCATATACGATTCACATTACCTCAGGATCCATCAAACCTGTTCAAGGGAAGCAATATCACAAATCAAATTTAGACAAGTAGCCAAGTGGAATCTAGCGCTTCGGAACTTCTGGTCAAATTGACGGACGAGTCGCTCCGTAGAGAGTTTGATGTTTGGCCAGCTTCCGTACGACAGCGTGACAAAATCAGGCATGAGTGGTGGCCAGCGCGATACCGAGCTTCCCGGTTTGCCGCAACTGTTGTCAGCTAAAGACGACGAAACGTTTTTACGACTGGCGGCTCGACAAACTGATAATTTTCTTCCGTCTCATGGTTCTAGCATGACGCTATCTCCAGTCATGTCGAGTACAAGCAGCGCCCCAAATGCTGCAATGAGATAGATAAGCAGCACTGTACAAAGGTGAGAAATACGGCAGAAACGTGAAGAGCTATTTGGAGATGCACTGGCAAGGGCTTCGGCAAATTTTGGATCGCATGGCAAACGAAGAAGTTTTAAACGATGTCATCGTTGTTATTGTAGCTGAATCACGGTATTGGTGTTGACTGATAGAAGTCAGGTTATTAGCACTTGCTAACTTTCTAAAATGCACAAATTGATCGTCTTTTGTCAGGAGAGGAGCAAAATGGCCTGCTTTGAGTATATTCTGGCACGTCTCAGTAACGAACAATGCACGTAGTTGCCTAACTACCTTGTGTCGAGTTGGACCCCCTTTGGGCAAGGAAAAATATTCATTATTTCTCAACGCACTATTCGTTCATTGAAGGGTCCAAAACCACGGAATTATTAACAGCACTGCCCACGTTTAGTTTGTGGATAGGACCTAAGAACCACAATAATCATCTTCTTGATATCCTCGACACTCTTTTGGGTGAGCTTGGTTGAATTCTTTCCGAATAGTCCTTTGAAGCGGCTAAAAGCGGAGTTTGTCTGCGAAAATGTCTTCAGCGCACTGGCAATTGGAGCACCTCTCTCTTCACTGTGGACGTCCACGGGCTTCGCAGCACTCGTAACATCGGCATTTTGTAGATCCCGTTAAACGAAATGCTGGTAAATCCGCGTGATGAGCTTCATCTCCCTTCTCGGCCTCAACTCTGGGTTTGCTCAGTCTGAGGTTTACACGGGAACTGTGTTGATTGGAGTGATCCAGGACGCGGCTGTTGTCAGCAATATTTTTCATGCTCAGTCCATAGCAATTGGTAGCGAGCGCGATGAACACTACTACTGACAGGAAGCTAAGGCGCATCCTGAATGACTTGTGTAAGACCGAAGAGGTTGTTCAACAAAGGTCCCTTCCAAGCTCTAACCCTTCCATCGCCTCTGCTACTTCCATGGTATTGGCAAAATCAATGAAGTTCACAGCTATCTGCCTTCAGATAAATGTGCATCGCAATGCTTCTCGGCACGCGAGAAAAAAAACTAGCATTGACACAACATAAGTACATGTACATTAACAAAAGAGACAGCATTTTGTAACCCGATGTGCATCGCTAGCTGCACTTGACAGCGAGCAAGCAGTTCTCGTCCCAACGCTTCTTGTAGTACGCAGTGATGCGACGGCCGTCATCTCGGAGGACTTTCCATTCAACCTGCTCTTCTGCCGAGAGTCTTTGAAACAGGTCCGTCCTCATGTGATAATCGTTTTCAATGTCGTGCAGCATGACCGCCTCAGACACGGCATCGTAGCGGAGACGTTGGTGGCCACGCACAACCGACATTTTGCGAATCGGGTCGTTGCTGAAGATCGCGCGCTCACCGAAAGGAATTTTGCGCTTCAATGACCGCCCAACACCGTTCTGCAAAAATCCCTCCTCGGGTAGTCCGATAATATCGGCGAGCGTGTTCAGAAGATCGTACTGCTCGGCAGCGTCGTCAACCACAAGCCCCACAGCATCTCCCAGTCGCCCCTCGGCAATGATGGCGGCTGGAACACGAGTAACCGATTCTTCATGCGTGTTGGAAACATCAGCTTCGGGCGCCTGGCCGTGATCACCCAGAATCACCACCACGGTGTCGTTCAGAACGCCCTCCTTGCTCATGCGGTCCATGAATTTCCCCAGCTCCATGTCGGTGAAATACCGCAACTCCATATATCTTTCGATCCTCTCTGCGTGTTTCTCTCCTTCGTACATCGGGGAGAAGTCGGGCTTTTTGGACTCGGTATACCATCTCGGCACGGAATCGTAAGGTTCATGACTCGAAATGGTATAGTGCGTGAGAAACAACGGCTTCTTCTTCTCGCCGTCGGCCATTCGCTCGCGCTGTTGGCTGATCTTCTTGACGAGCAAGTCTCCAAGAATCTGAAAGCTCAGGTCGTCGTGAACACCCCAATTCAATCCTCTATGCTCGTCGCCATCCCACTCGTCCCGAATGATGCCCATATCTCGTTGAGCTAGTTTTTTCATCGTCTTGTCATCCCAAATCACGTCGAAACCGTGCGCCGGGAGGAACACATCCCAGTTGTCTAATGTAACGGAGGATCCTGTCGTGAAGAAAGTTCGGTACCCCTTGTTCTTGAAGAGCTGTGGCAAGCCGGACAACTTCGTGCTCCTCTTGCCTCCTGTAATTCCAGTGTCTACGTTGCTGTTGTACGGGACCTGTCCAAAAAGTAAGCTTTCAAGAGATCGACTCGTAGGAATGCTCGACCAAATGTTACGCAGTGCTACTCCACGCTCTGCCCAGCGGTCAAAGTTCGGTGTAATGGTCAGATTCGTACCCTTGAACAAGTTGGATGGGTCCTCATCTCCGACAAGGTACCGTGAATCGCGATATCGAAAAGACTCCACTCCAATGACCAGGACATTCGGCGGATTTTCGCTATCGATGCTGACGTTGAACGCGAGATCTCCATGAAAGCCTGTGGTGCGCCGGAAAAGAGTGTTATCCGAAAAACGGTCATAATGCTCCGTCTCGTCGATATATTTCTTCACCCACGGTCTGTTGCCGAGTCCATTCATCTCTATGGGGGCAGGCTGGAACGTGTGCGCAAATAACTCATTCAGTGTCGCGTTCAGTGCCGAGTACGCGACCAAAGGCGAGCAAGCACTCCGAATTGCCACTGCCGATGCGGGTACAACCACCATACCAATCAGTACGATCGCGATTCGTAGTGTTCGATAGTACGTTACCTGTGTATCTGTGCGTCCTCCTTTCAGAGGCGAGAGCTTGTCGAATGCTTCCTCATCAGTTGAGCTGTGGGTTCCTTCCTCAAGTTCCACCTTCGTGTATTTCCCACTCGTTGCCTTCAATGGGCTCGACAGTGTCGACGACACGAGGTGCGTTGGGTTCCATAGCGTTAGGTCTGCCCAGCTAGCACATGCACGCACGAGAGAAAAGGTCGTCGCAGCAGTCATCATGCCCACTGCAACTACGTAGCCACTCCAAATCTCTTCACTCGATATCGGGGCATCCTTCAGATGCTTCCTCTCTCGTATCAAAGTGGCCAAAAGTCCAAACGTGAACCTCATATCTCGGGTGACCACAAGCAGCATGTCCATCATAAAAGGCGCCATCATAGCGATGAACAGCATCCACGATACAGCAAATGTCGCGATATCTCCAACAAGTTTAGCGCGCACTCCGACCATTTGCTCGCACTTTTCACTGATCTTAAGTTTGACCTTATCAAACGTCCAAAGAGCGCTGGCCAAGTACGTCGTACACACGAAATCTTCCAAGAACCCAAGACTCAAAGCTGCAGCCTTGACACCGGACGTGTAGTCGTCTCGGGTTCCATACATTACCACGAGTGCCTTCAGTGCCAGACACCGACACACGGAGAAGCACAACTGCACGAACATGTAGACGAAAAGCCAGCCCAGCCACGGAAAAGCTCCCAGCAACCACCGCCTCGGAGGGCGAACAACTTTTATTTGAGCCTTGACAAGGGCATCGACGTTGAGACGCCGAGGGTCGGGGAAGCGACAGCGTGGGGAATGGACATCTCTCGACTTGGATCGGTACATTTGAGATACTGTGCAATGCTTGAGAACTCGCTCGACAGGGCTGGAAGATTGTCTATATATTTTGGCTTAAGCTTCGTTCACAAGTTCGACTCCCCCTTTTGGTGGGTTACGTGGCACGTGTCGGTACAGTAGCTCTACTGTACCTCCATGATTGTTTTTTTTTTTTTCTGTTAGAACTGGCCATCGTGGATTGTGTAATTCAGTCCGTTCTCTTGTTGTGGGTACACATAAACACCCGATGGGTACATGCAGAATCGTGGTGCTATACCCCCCCCATCGACTACCTCGCACTATAAAAGCAAAATGGTTCCCGAACGTTTGGGTAACCACTCAGAGCAAGGCGCAGCATTGGAGTTGTGTTGGCATTTCCCGGTATTTGATTTGTTTTGCCTCATCCAATTACGCTGAGTTTTCTTGTTTGTCTACAGACTGCTACACCAAAATCAGTAATTGTTGTATTAGTCGAAACACATACAGGAAATGCTGCGAAGGCAGAACAATGTCCGATTTGGGACGCTTTTGCTCGTTGTGATAGCGCAGGACAGCACCCTTCAGTCGAAGAATACTCATACAAGGAAAGCGTTCCCATTTGAAGCAAGCTCGACTCTCCAGATCCGAGAAGAACGATACGTCGTACTGGGAAATTCCCGTCGGGTAGCATCAAGCAGACGTGCTAGCCGCTGGCCAAGTACCTTTTTGACAAGTGTTCATCGGCAGCTAGTTCATGATTCAGTTCTAAACCAAACGCTTAATTGAACGAACACCACACATTCTCGTGCACTAAGCGCCCCAGTACCTCAACATTTTCGAGGTTAAGTTTTACGGCCGTAAAGCCAGTGGTCGTCAGCTCAAGCATCGCAGCATCCCAGGTTCCACACCGTGGTGATCTTTCCTGCTCGAATAGCATCTCGAATCGTTTTCTCAGCGTTCCTAATGCCAAGGAACGCCTTCAGAGGTTCATAGTCAGACATGTCAACTAGATTTAGGTCGGTCTCAATCCAAAAATGCACTCGCACTGCGCCCCTTGATAGTGCTATGAGATACGCTCGAGACAGAAGTCCTCGCTGGTGAACAAGTCATATCTGGACAAGATCGTACATGTACATTTCAGGGTCGTTCTCGTTTGCTTTCCAATGGAAGCCATCTTCAGCAAAAAATTGAGCAGAAAGTTCGTTGTCATATCCTTTATCTGCCCCTCTTCTCAGCTTCAGCGGGTCAGCTAATATTTCCACGCATTATAAACAACGTGCACTACTGCTGACGAAAGTACTAGCGCTTCGGGAACTTCGTCAGAATTTTATCGTTTATTCGGAAAGATTCCCGTCTTCGTATGGAGTCTTTTTTTTTTAATAATAAGCTGGTCTTACATAACCGAAACTTAAGTTTTGAGTCCCTTTCTCCTAAAAGTGTAAGACTACACTCTTGCTTTCAGCATGGGTTTCCGATAACATACATTTTCGCTAAGGTTTACACCGGGAGTTTAACACGTAGTTTCTTCTAGGCGAATGAAGACGAGGCATGTTGTAGAATGAGAGTGAAGTAGAGCGAGCACTTCGGCGTGCTTCCATGTGCCATCCGTTGAAACGAGTGGAGGACCGGCGATGACTTCACTGTGCCGATGTCGAATCCAAACCATTCACCAAACCTCGCAAAAAATTACTTCCACCACGCTAGGCCCAGCAGAAGTACACATCCGCAAAAGCCATTTCGAGGAGGCCACTTCGCGAATAATTAAAACGAGGCGCGATTCATATCTAGGTTTACTTAGTGCCCGAGTGTTTGCTGTAGACGCAAATATCTTCACGAAACTTGATGCCTGGAATGAATTCGCAACTGCTTTACTGTATCATACTTTGCAAGAAACATAGGATATCCCCACCCCGTCCAGGCGGCCGGTGAGACGAGACTCTCAACACTACAAGCACCATAACGAGATCGTGAGATTTCTCGCTGCGAACAGCACACGCACTCAGAGCTTGAATATTCCTTTGGGTCAGCACTCGAACTGTAGAGGAGCGACTGGCAGGTGTCCGATCTCAGGATTGCTCCCCAATCATCATTTTACTGAAGAACCGAGCGATTTCCAAGACAAAACTTGACGCACTTCTCATTTTGCTGTCTCCAGCGCGCAGATTCTCACCTCGACAGTGACAATGAACCGCGCTTTTGCTATCGTTCTAGGCATCAGCTCACTTGCTGCGGCGAGAGGTGACTCCATCGTCAAGTCTACGTACTCGGGCTCCAATGGTCTGAACGACCTAGCTAAGGCTTCAGGCAAGTACATGGGGACAGCGGTGGACCAGGATCTGAAAGATTCTGCCGCACTCGAAATCCTCAAAAATGCCCATGACTTCGGCATGCTCACCGCTGGTAACTCCATGAAGGTACGTGACAACAGTATTCCCAATAGCGGCATCGTTTTGTTACGTCATAAGTGTTGTTTTGCATTATTCGTAGTGGGATGCCACCGAAAAAACGCAAAATATTTTCTCGTTTGACTCCGGAGACGCCGTCGTTGCCGTTGCAAAGGAAATGGGCGCCAAAGTCCGCTGCCACACGCTAACCTGGGTATGCATTTTTTTTTCTTCCTTCTTCTTCACTTATGTGTGGGTGTTGCTTGGTCAGCTCACTCTTTATTGTTCTTGTTCGTAGCATTCCCAGACTCCTCAATGGGTCCAGAGCCTCAGCAAGCAAGATATGCTGAGTGCACTGGAAAATCACATTACGAAGGCCATGACGCACTTTGGCGACTCGTGCTATGCGTGGGATGTTGCCAACGAGGTCATGGGAGACAACGCGCAGATGCGCGAGTCGTTCTGGTACACGACGACGGGAATGGATTTCCTTTCTACCGCTTTCAAGACCGCCAACTCCGTCAAAAAGTCGCTTGGACTCAAGACCAAGCTGTACTACAACGACTACAACACGAACACTATCAACGCCAAGTCGACCGCCGTGCTCAACATGATCAAGGGGCTGCTGGATGATGGCATCACAGTCGATGGTGTTGGGTTTCAATCTCACTTTGGTTATGCTGACACCGCTTCGAGTGCGGATCAAGTTGCAAACTTTGAGCGCTTCACTGCTCTTGGATTGGATGTTGCTCTCACTGAAGTCGACGTCACTGCGAGTTCGTCCTCACCATCTGCAGAAGAGCAAACTCAGCAGAGCAATGTGTACAAGAACACAGTTGCGGCTTGCAAGCAGGTGAAGAAGTGCGTTGGCGTCACAATCTGGGGCTACGACGACAACTATTCGTGGCTTAGCACGAAGGCTCCGCTGCCATGGTACCAACCTGGTGGGGTTAATTCGGCTTTGGTGCGTAAGTCGTTGTATGATGGAATTGTGGCTGGCTGGGGTGGCTCTAGCTCAAGCTCGCAAACGTGGGGTAGTGACACAAACAGCACCTCACAAACGCCAGCCCCTTCAAGCGGCACGAACACCCACAGTTGGAGCTTTGGCACGAACAATGCTAACACTCCGGGAACGGTTGCACCTTCAAGCGACAATAACAACCAAAACTGAGAGGCCCTCGTGAATGAACTGTCACCGATTGATTAGCTTCAGGGAGAAGTTGATCAGCGGTGAAATACCGTGTGCGTCATTCTGTTGCATTGAAATACAAAGCGAATTGCTGTTCATTATCGTGTCGAGATCTGACACAGCAACAGGAGGCTATATAATACTACGTAAGCTTAGTAAGTCGTTCTCTCGCTCAGCACGACTGATGAGTTGCTATTTACCCGGACATGCTGCCAGCGACTATTCATGTACAGAAGGTCAGGCTGTCAGGGACTGCTCGGGGTCGATGGATTTTCGTGCAATGCACAATCATTTGGCGAACCGAGGTCCATAATCAAGGAGATTTGTCTCGTGAGCTCGGCCATTCTCCAATCGCCATCGCGCCCACCACTTGCCATCTTAAGCAATTCGCTATGACGACCGCCACATTGGACTCGCCCAGCACACCGGAGTTTGATCGGGCTCCTGTAATGGAACACTTCAAGCAGTCAGGATCGACCAGAAAACTAAACACGCAGCCGAGTTTGCCCATGCTGAGTGCCGGAGCGAAGCAATACTCTCAGGACATGTTGCAATGGGAACCGACCCCAGAGTCTACGGGTAACTACGTGAACGGTGCTCAACACACCCAACCTCAAGCAGATGACGCAGGCACAACAGTGCTGCAGAAATTCGTGAGCCTAGTGTGTTGCTGCAGACGATAGGTACATGTATTAGTAGAATACAACCTCACTGAGGAAGTTAGCCAGACATTGTTGATTCCAGCGCATCTGAATTCAAATTTTTGCTCTCCTGGTGTTCCACGCAACCGAAATCCGCAATCGCGATTCAGATTTGAATTTTGCGCGCGAAAATGTCAAACTCGATGTAACGGTTGTGATCGAGTGAGAGAGGATTGATGGATTACGTAAGCCGCATTTTCGACTTGACGCTGCGACTGTGCTGCACTCGACTCGAAGGCACTGGTGCAGCCACCGGTATCTCCAGCGCAGCCTCCTCGCTCCTAATAACTGCGTCTTATTTGCCGTCCAGTGTTCACCAATCGTCACCTCCACCAGGTTGCACAAGTGTCCTAAAATAGTCGCCACCACTTCCTGATCAAGTTTGACGTCCTCCGCAATGACGTCGCTGCGTCTTCGAGGCACCACCTTCGAATCTTCATATATCGGCGTGACAACCCCTAAAAGCTGTTCCCACAACGAAAGTTCTCCCAAAACTGAACTTCAAACGACGCACCAGACGAAAAGTCCGCGACTGACTCTCGAGTGGCGCTCACTGCAACTGGAAGTGCCAAATGCGCAGGCCAAAGATCCCGCGCAGAAAGTGATTTTGGAGACCATGAGCGGCGTGGCTCGACCGGGTGAGCTTTTGGTGGTCATGGGGCCGTCAGGAGCTGGTAAAAGCTCCCTACTCGACTGTATCAGTGGGCGCAACACGGCAGTGAAAGGCCAAGTGGCGGTCAATGGCTCGCCGTGGAGGAAAGAGACGAAACGTTTCGCTGCGTACGTGATGCAGGAGGATTTATTTCCTGCCACGCTAACCGTGAGGGAGCACTTGGCCTTACAGGCGAAGTTGCGGATGAGCGGGGCTTTCTCGAGGGAGCAGTACCTTGGGAGAGTGGATACGTTGGTGGAGGAGTTTGGGCTGGCCAAGAGCAAGGATACCCTCATTGGAGGGTGGATGCAGCGCGGGATTTCAGGTGGGGAGAGGAAGAGGTTGGCCTTGGCGACGGAATTGCTGACGAACCCGTCGGTGCTGTTTGCGGACGAACCGACATCAGGACTGGATAGTTTCATGGCCAAGTCGGTGGTGCAGCAACTGCGGCGTCTTGCTGTGAATGAGGGACGCACGGTGGTTGCTACGATTCATCAGCCGTCGTCTGAAGTTTTCGCACTTTTTGACCGACTGGAGTTGCTGGCGGATGGCTCTACGATTTTCCAGGGAAGAGCAGCGGATGTGGTGGAGTATTTCGCAGCCTGTGGCTATGAGTGCCCGACGTTTATGAATCCGGCCGACTACTTTATGGAGAAGATCGTGGTGGTGGACGCTGACACGGACGAGGCTGGGGTTGAGCGGGTTCGCACCTTGAAAGAGGCTTGGAAGACGCATGTGGGTCCGCGCAACGACGCAATTGAACTTGTGAATCCGCAAGACGTCAATAGCTCTGGGCCTAGCGGCAATATTCCATCGACTCCCAAGGAGGCATTAAACTTCGAGGACTCCCGAGCTTCCGTGTGGGGTCAAATTCACGTGCTGGCGACGCGCAATGCGTTGAGGCTGCTGCGCGACAAAACTGCGCTGAGACTACAAAGCGTGCAGACATTGGTGACGACGCTGCTCGTCGGTATCATTTTCTTCCAGCTTAGACTGGATCAGCAGGGCGTGTCGAATTTCTCCGGAGCATTCTTCTACATTGTGACGGAGCAAGTCTACGGCGCGTCCATGCCTGCCATCATGTCCGTGCCAATGGAACTGCCTATTGTTTATCGCGAGTACGATATTGGCATTTATTCTGTTGCGTCCTGGTACGCCGCCAAGAATCTGTGCGAGCTGCCTCAGCAGATCGTACTGCCAATCATCAGCTTGCTGCCGCTGTATTTCTTGATCGGTGTTGGCCACGACTTCACCATGTACATCCAGATGCAACTCGTGATGATTCTGCTTCACAGCTCTTGTGTAGCATTCGGATACTGTATTTCGTGTGTGTGTCGGCGAATCGACATTGCTCCTCTTGCTGGCAATATCGTTCTCATGCCTCTGTTGCTGCTTGGTGGTCTCTTCATCGACCCGAGCGACGTTCCTGGGGTTCTACGCTGGGTCCAGTACATTACGCCTTTCCGATACGGTTATTATGGGCTCATGCGTGTTTTCTGGAGGCGTGTTGATGAAATTTCCTGCGATGATGTTGCTGTTGGTGCGAGTTGCGCAGCCCAAACAGGCCTCCAAGTGCTGGCCAACAAGGGCATTTCCAACAGATCCGTTGCATCCGATTTGTGGTTTCTGCTCGCATTGAGCGTCGGTTTTCGTGTGATAGGCTATGTCGCACTGGCAATCAACGTTGGGAAGCGAAAATAAAGTTCGTACGGAGCAGTTAAGATTGCCTTCGATTTGCATGGTTACACTCATCGCATTTTAAACCTGTGATGCCCCCGCCCGAAAACGTTATGGAGTCTGTCGCTGGGGTCAAGACCACCAGTATGCAAGTTTCCGTTGCAAGTTTTAAAGCACATCTCATGGACCATATTTGGTTTTCTCTTAACGGACTACTTCTACTTGCGAAGATGCTACTTATCGCACTGTTCTTTCGTTCTGGTGGTCTGATCAGCAGCTTGGTTCCGCCTACCTGAAATACTGCTCTATCAGTTCAAATTTCCACGCATCAAGCCCAAGCCAGGCAACACCAACAACGCTCTCAGATTCGCTATGGTGCAGTTCACAACTGTCATTTTGGCAATCTCGCTCACATCATCGTCGATGGTAGTTGCTCCTGTCTTGGGTTATGGAATTTTTGTGGCCAAACTTCCCAACGCGGCGCAGGTTACGGGGGTCAAAGCGATTGGCCACATCGACGTCAATGGTGGCGGATCTCCGAACAACTTCGGAAAGGATTTCAATGCGATGGGGGCAGCCTGGACTACAGAACTTTGCCAGGCTGATTCAGACGGCGACGGACAGACGAACGGCGAGGAGCTGGGGGATCCATGTTGTGAATGGAACGCAGTGACTGCGATCTCGCTTCGTTGGACCATAGGGGTATCCAACCCTGGAGACGAGACCAGTACAACGAAAGCTGCGCTATTGGCCTCCGTAGATTGCTCCAAAACGAGCAATAGTTCGAGCTCCGAAAACTCTGCGAGCACTTCCGGTAGTGCTGGTAGTACGACTCTGATCACGGCGGGTATGTCGGGTACTTCGACTCTCGCCATTTCCTCTATCGCTGGCTTCATCGCTCTGTTGGGGATACTAGTTGCGTAAGGTTGCAGAGGGCGTAATGCTACTAAGATATGCTCACTACGACTTGTGCACTTGTTGCTTTGTTAAATCTGAACTGGCTGCTTCAACTGTGGCGGCCAGTGCGGTGTTTGTGTCACTAAATTCAGCCATGCACCAGAATCCTACCAGACTTCGTTCCAGGGCTCAACATTGCCGTCTTGCTGCAAGAATGCGAGGATGCGTTGGTTTCGTGGAGGCTGTCAACATAGAGCCCCAATTTTTTTTCTGTTGGCAATGACTTTACAAACACGGGAAGCATCGGATTGCGCATTCTTGGGCTAACGTTTGATTGGCTGTCCACGTTGAAGTGCAAATATGTGGTCACACCAAGCTCACGTTAGCCACACAATGTATCCACTTTCCAAAGCCAATCAGCGCGCTCGGAATCCAAGCCATTTCGCCTCCAAGAGCTCCAATATGGCGTCACTTGTGGCCCTAATTCTGGGTCTGCGCCTCGTCTCTCCGGCCTGCGGGTGCTCGGACTTCCTACTGTCCGCTTCGGCCTCGTCTCACAGCGTCGTGAGCGGCCGCTCCATGGACTTCCAGGCGGATCTGGACTCGACGCTCGAAGTGATCCCGAGAAATACCCATTTCCAGGAGCTCCCCGTTTCGGGGTGCCCCAATTGCCCAGATTTTGAGTGGAGGACCAAATTGGGTTTTGTGGCCGCCAACGTGTATGGGGTCAACGTGGCAGCTGACGGCCTCAACGAGGCCGGACTCTCTGCCGCCTGGCTCTATCTGGAGGCCTCCCAGTACCCAAAACCTGAAAATGGGTCCCCCAACTTCAACACGTCCAAGCCTGTGGTCACTTCAATTTGTTCCTATATTTTGGGCAACTTTGCCACGGTGGAGGAGGTGAAAAAGGGTCTTGCAAAAGTGCAACTTGCAGGCATCAATGGCCAAGTGGCGCAGCAGGTTCTTCACGTATCAGCACCGGCTGATGGTGAGGCCAAGACGGCGCCACTACATGTCAGTGTCCATGACCGAAATGGGGAAAATTTGGTGATTGAGTTCCTCAATGGGAAACCCATTTTCCTCGATAACCCAAATGGGGTGTTGACAAATGATCCGCCACTAGAAGAGCAATTAAAATTACTGACCAAACATTTGAGCGACGCGACGGGGACCATCAACACTGGAGACTTGCTGCCTGGAGGATACGGATCTACCGAGAGATTTGTGAGACTGTCGGTGCTGAACAAGAAAATCGGGGAAGGATACAGTGCGCCGACGGTGCATGCGTCGTACGTTGAAGCGACGGAGGAGCAGAAGGTGGTGTCGGATGCACTGCATCTGCTGAATACGGTGGTTCGTCCGCCGATGGGGGAAGCGACACAGTGGTCGATCGTGCGGGACCACAAACGACGAATGCTGTACATCCGTTCTACAGCGAACCAGCTACTGCGTCGAGTGAGTTTGGACATGCTGGACTGGGCAGACCCCCACGCGCGTAGGCTGATTCCGGTGTCGTATGGTATTTGGTTCTTGGATACCACAGTTCCGCTTCTTGATGACCGTAATGCAATGCGCACGAAGGATCTTCCACCACGATCTGTAGTGGAAGCTGCGCTCTCTCAGGCTGAAGATCCCTCCGTTGTATTTAGCCGAGGCGACACCAGTGCACGGTTGAGAGAAAGCGCAACTGTGACTGAGACGAGTGAGCAGCTCCAATTCCTCGCTGCCACCAGTCAAATGCAGCAAGCGGATGAGGTTAACAGCCTCTCCTCGGGATGGATCTTTATCGTTGGTTCCGTTGCTGGTGGAATGCTGACGGCACTACTATCCGTTGGCTGGAAAATAATTATCACCGACTGCCTCCGGCGCCAGAGTGGTTATCAGCCAATTGCTGATATCTAGTCACCGGGATTCAAAAGTGCAAAGAACGAGAAATGAGCGACGCTGTAGGGGCAGCAAGGTGGTGTTTCATGTATTGCATCTCTTGAATTCTTATGCTGATCTCGCGTTTCAAATTTCTTTCTACACTACTAGCATTAACACCACAGATGCAGAAATCGTGGCTGCCATCATTGCAGCGGTATTGGCTGTTGTTCCAGATGTACCTGATAGTGAAGCACTGCTGCTACTTGACGTCAACTCTTCAGCAGCTGATGAGCTGGAATTGCACTGGACGGCCACCCAGAGCGATGCGTCTGACGTGTCGCTTGCGTTACCTGGGTGGGAGATTCCATCAGTCCACAGTGCGCCGGTGTCGAGCAAGTCCCATTCGCAGCATGGATCTCCCAGTTCTTGTCCATTCGTCTGGCCATCGCCATCCGAGTCCATATTGCACAGCTCGTTGGTCCATACATAGAAGTCAGCGGCGAAGTCCTCGCCGAAACCATTGCGCGTCCCATCGCCATCCGGGTTTGTGCGTCCGAGTGCTTTAACACCAGGAACGTTGGCGCCGTTTGCACGTACATCTCGTGGGCCTCAACAAAGCATCTTTGTGTGACACAAATTGTGTCGCAGCGGACAGCAAAGTGGCAACGAAGCTGGTAGTCCCCAACATCTGCACAGGCTGTGAAGGAAGGCTTGCAAGTTGGGAAGTGCTACTCCATTAATGGCTAGACTTTGAAATATCACTACGAAAACAAGGCGCTGCTCTTTCTCGTAGGTACCAGCGTTAGCCTCATGCTACCAATGCCACGTCGCGTTAGTGCCGTGACCCGTGGAGTGGCTGAGTAAAGACTCTTCCCTTCTCACGCAAGACTTGGTAGCCTCTCTACGTTTCCCATCGGGTAGAATGAGATATGACTCGTATACTTTCTGGCTTAATGGTCAGGTATCAGATATCTGAACCAAGCAAGCTGTAAGTTACAGCCTGTAACGGGCACGAACTTCAGCTCGACCACCGAGATACCACCTAGTGTAGACCACACTCGGTGGTAAAAGCAGATTTTCGTGTCCATTTTGTGATCATCCAGCACTATGCTGCGCCTAGTGACGCTGTTTTGTGTCTTGCGAGTTATGGAGCTTCGATGGAAATCGATGGATGGTATCCCTGCACTCTAACGGACGTACCATCCCAACCATTATCTAATGATGTAGGCTTCGAGTGTGGCACAGTCGAGGTGCCATTGTGTCATTCTGGGATTCCAAGACCATTGAGCTCTTTATCAAGCGTAAATTGGCTGCATTATCCCAAGATCAAGAGACAAAACCTCATAAAAGTGTTTGGTTCTTGGCTGGTGGACCGGGGGCTTCGTCTGCTGATTGTACGAGAATTTTTTTTTAGTGTCATCAAGGTGTAGCCATCTCATAGTTCGGATTGTTGATACTTTGGCATGTTGCAGTGGAGGTGGCGATGCTGGAGGTGAATTTGTTTACCAATCACTCGGTGGATGTGTACACTATGGACCATCGAGGAACTGGCCGAAGTTCGCATCTTGAGTGTGTGGCAGCTCAAGCGATGGCTGTAGGGAGTCCCGGAGGTACAGATACCTCACTAGTGGAACTTCCGTACTGCGTAGTGAATGCTTTTCATGAGATTGATGGGTAGACCGCAGCGTTTTTAGTGACTTCGGCTGCTCGTGATGTCGTGTATCTGTTGGAGGGTCTTGCAGAAGATGAAGAAAGTGACGGGGTCGGAGAAGTTTATCTTTACGGCACGAGCTACGGGACGTACTTGGTCGAGCGAGTTTGCATTTGACTCCACCTCAAGTTAAGGGATACATTTTAAATGGTGCTGTGTTTGAAGCGGGGCCTGACGCAGACTCGAGGTTGTTGTTCTCGCACTGGAATCGCAATAATTTAGCACCTACGAGGAGGTTTTTCGACTTGTGTGAGGGGCAGCTGGGCATATGTCCTCTTGAGCTAAATGTTGCTGCCGATGAAGACGTTTTGGACGCTGTGTTGGATATTTACGACAACATCGACGAGAATAAGAACGAGTGCGCATTGGAATTGATGCTTCTCACTGGCATGGACACGCCGTCTGAGATTTTGCGTCCATTGTTGGGACTTCTGGTGCGAGATCCCTCGGTGCGCGTGCTTGTTCCATCAATATTAGCCCGTTTCCATCGGTGTAGCCATGAGGATTAGCAAGAGTTGGGGTCCACTGCTGGGTTTGATGATGCAGCAAGCAGAAGGATCTGCGTTGCCTGAAAAAAAAAACGACGAGTTAAAAGCTGGAGGGGATCTTGGAGTTTCACTGGGCTCGTTCATAGGTTCTCGTCTTGCTGCTACAGTCCCAGGTTCTATTAATCAGCTTGT
Source organism: Phytophthora foliorum (assembly GCA_024679135.1). Taxonomy (NCBI): domain Eukaryota; phylum Oomycota; class Peronosporomycetes; order Peronosporales; family Peronosporaceae; genus Phytophthora; species Phytophthora foliorum. The sequence goes on from JAHWLE010000079.1 coordinate 22,745, forward strand.
GTACTTGAAGTATTTACTGATATCCTACTCTGAATTGTGGGCCAAGCCTTCACCAACTGAATCAGAGCTCGAGGATTTTTATTTCGACGGAGTCTTCTCTCTAGGATCAGTTACGCTACCGCAATACTGTCTTCTCTCGGGTAACTTGGACTCGGATACGTCATCTAGCGACAGGGATCCTGCAAGCAATCAAGTTGCACCTGATAGCGGTGGTTAACTGGACTTCTATTTGAGCGATGTTATCCCTGTCCTATAGAAGCCTGATATGAAGTGAGGCGTGCCTGTATGTTGGCCGTCTTTGGGTGGTGCTGGTTTTTACCAGCGGTTGCGATTCTGCTATGATTTTACGTGTCTTGGAGTCGAGGTTTGTAGTTCCTCTTGCGCTCGAGGTGTCGAAGATCTGCATTGTGTTGGTTTTTGCCACGAGTTTTCCTGCTGTGACCGCTGTTCCAGCCGGTTTAGTTGCACCTGATAGTGATGGAATCATACTCTCAAGACTTTCTTGAATTTCATGTACGCATTGGACGAGTTTTCTAACCAAACTGCTCCCGTGCCTCCGAAAGCAACATTTCTGGTGATCAACGGGGGACTTGACTTACAGACTTCGTGGGACTTCGGATGATATCAATTCGACTCAATAGAGCTGAGCGTCCCTGAAACGAATCAGAAGATGCTTGTCGAGTTTGATTTTGGGAGGCATGTATGAGGTCTCTCAACTACGACCACGGATAACGAGACAGTGTGCGGCCCTAGCATCGTTTCTTCCTTCATCATGAATAGTGGTGACCCTGAGGCGATTAATACGTCGTGTATGGATCAGCTGCCGCAACTGCATCTCACTGACGATTAATTCTCCATGCTTGTCGAGTCCGTCATCGAGGCACAACGCGAGCAAATGCTAGATGGAGGATTTGGCTTTGGAAAGTAACACTAGCAACTTATTGGTAAATTCATAAAGCAAGTGACCCGATGCTGCATCTACATTTCGAACTTGTCGCTTCGAGCTCGACTAAGCCGTGGTGCAGTCCATTCTCGTGCATGAAGCGACCTGTGGTGCTACTGGAATCCATGCAAATTAACGAATGTGCCATCTCAGCTTCCATTCATCGAATCTCGCTTCAAGTGTGTAACCATGAAATTGTCGTTATCGTGTTTGCTCTACAAACAATTTAGCTTTTGATTAAGTGAAAGTTGACAACAGTGAGCATTTGAGTTTTTCCTGGAGGCCAAGGATTCTCATCTGATACTGATAAGTTCAAGATATGTTGCTGACTTATGGTGCTACATGTATTCTTTACTAAGGTTTTCGTAGAGGATGCAATATTGAAGCCTGCTATCTACCTAGCCCAAAACCTTCACGCAAATTGGAAATTTTCTTCATGAGAGATTACATACTTTTATCCTTTTGGACTATCTTCTGCTGTGGCTTGAGTATTTACAAATTCCAGAACCGAGATGTGAGCTGCCCTGTATACCAAGGTATACAGGGATGCCATTCCACATTGCCGCCCAAAAGAAGCTGCTAAGCACGACGGTGCCTCAAAAATTATCGGAGCTGCAACGCCATGAAAGGATTCAGCGAGTATTCGGGGATCTCTCTAGCTTCACATCTCGCTACAGGTGTGGCAAGTTTCATTGGTCAGCTTCTGTACTGACTGATAATGTACTCTGAACTGTGCTGCGCTCAAGGCATCTTACTTAAGTGGGGTCTTCTCTATTGGAACCGGTGGGATCGATAAATACTATCTTTTCTGGGAAATCTGGGCCTGTAGATGCCACCAAACGACAGGCGCCAGCGTGCAATGGTGGTTATTCGATTCGCAAAGCGTTGATGTACTTTGTGCCTCCCAAAAGTATACTTCGAAGTACGTACGCACTGAACGAATTTTCATTTGTTAGGAAAACTGGGATTTCAGACTCCGAATGCCGTCTATTCAAAATGACTGAGCTGAGCGACCCGAATCGAGCCGAGTTTGGATCTCTCGACAGTGAGTTCATACAAATTACCACAGATGATCAACCGGGTTGCCGCTCCATCATCGTGATTTCACTTGTGTATGGATAATACATGCTGGCTGCACAACTGTCAGAAACGCCAGTAGATGCTGGAAGCAACGTGTAATGCACAGGCAAATACTTTTCAGAATGGCATTGGTTCTTCCTTCACCTTCACAGCAGTGGTATGTCGTACCTGTTTAGCTTCGATGATGTGAAAGACTGCAGTTTTTGCATCCCAGTGAAGTGCACAGTGCAGGGTCATTTCTCGGTTCTTACAACCTAGCGTTTGACTCAAGGACTTGGCTCGGCAATTGTCGCACTTCAAGTGCGGCACTTGCATCGACTAAATAATCGAAAGCAAATCCCAGGTGGCAATTGTTCGTCGGACAGCAAAGTGCACGTTCAGGTTTGACGGTCTTCTACCCCTCGTTATGTGCACCTCGATATTCAGATACCCCGTCATATCTGCTCAATGAAGGTGAGGATATATTGCCCAACTGTTGCACTTTACTAACATCAATTCTACGCCATCCTTAATCCCTCCGAAATCGCTTTATCTTCATAACGAGGGGTAGCACTGTACGAGGTGTTATGCATGGCTGCCACGACGTTTGATGATGCATAGCTTCAGGCTATAATCATCGTAGTTTTTCATGCCGCTGGCATTCCCATCACACACGTTGAGCACGAGGAAATCGGCAGCCTTCGAAGGGCAATCAATATCACCTGCATTGGTGATGTACGCAGTGGATATTTCGTCAATGCAGGTGATCGGAGGTGTCCAACGTGTTGGGCAGCCCATGGCCTGTCCGTGAGCGGGTGGAAGGAGGCATGTCTCGAACAATATGGCACTGCTCCAACGTGCGCTTGCGGGTCATCATCGTCGTAGGTCGTTGGCAACGAGCCAACGAATTAATCTCCTTCAGCCATTGCTCGAATCACTCATTCTCAAAAAGTCACCGTGCCTCACACATTCCCGCGATGGCCACACCCGAGTCGCCCAAAACGCCCAAAGCTGACTACGCCCCCGTGCTTGCGAACGGCAAGCTCAACACCCAGCCGAGCTTTCCGATTCTCGCTGCGGGCGGCAAGCAATACTCTCAAGAGATGTGGGAGCCGTCGTCAACCCGATCAGGTGACTACGTCCACGACCTACAATCGGCGCCGTCCAAAGGTTCCAGTTTGCCGTCTCCGCTTCGGAAGCTCGCGCGCTCGTGGATGGTGCTGCGTTGGCAACTTGCGCGCAACTTGTTCTCCGTGCCACTGCCATTGCTCACTTCCATGTTGGACGTGAAGCTGGGAGATTTGTTCCTCACGCTCCCGGTTTGCGCCGTTTTCATCGCCATCACAGCCATGCAGGCCATCAATGACCGCGAAGTGGAGGGCACTGGTGGGCCTCCGACCTTCGGCCTGCTGGTCGTGTTCGTGCTGGCGGTCCGCAACAATTCGGTGCTCTTGGCGCTCACTGGTATTTCGTACGAGCGCGCGCTGTTCTACCACAAAGTGGCTGTGCTGGTCACGATCGTCCTCTCGGGTTTGCACGGTCTCGCCTACTTGCTCGCGCACAACAAAGGCGAGTTCTCCGGTCACGAAGACATGGTGTTCACCGGTACGGTCGCCTTCGGTGCCATGGTGCTCATGTTGGTGCTCTCGCTCGGCTTCGTCCGCCGTCGATTCTTTGAGTTCTTCCTGCGCACGCACTGGGTCCTGTTCATTGTCGTGCTGGTGTTTGCGGTCATGCACGGAGCCTCGACTGCGTTGATCGGCGTCATCCCGTGGGCGATTGACATGATGTTCCGTCACGCTTACCGCCCGCGCGTATACGCTCGCGGCTCCGTCGGTGGAAACAAGCACATGGGTGTCATCGGTCGTGATCAGATCTCGGTCTCAGCACTGCCAGGCAGCATCGTCCAGATCCAATTTTCCCGTGTTCGCAAGGACACAGGCGAAGAGTTCAAGTACGAGGCTGGTCAGTACGTTTTCCTGTGTGTGCCGACGATTTCAAACCTGCAGTGGCATCCGTTCACGATCTCCTCCTCCCCGCACGAGTCCATGGTCACGTTCCACATCAAGGCTCTTGGTGACTGGACCCACAAGCTGCAGTCGCTGGTCGGCACAACTTCCGCTGCCCCGTTCGATGTGCTAGTTGACGGCCCGTACGGCAGCGTCTCCATCGACATTGAAACTCCGTCCACATACTCGCACTTTGTGCTCTTCTCGGGCGGCATTGGAGTCACTCCCATGCGTTCCATTGTCAATTGGCTGCACCACGAGGCTCACCACGAAGGCCGCTCCAGTATCGAGCGTGTGCACTTTGTCTGGTCCGTCCGAGACCGCGACTTGATCCAGAGTCTCATCGTGGACGAGGCCCACAATGCTGGAGAGCACAAGGGCGAGAGCTACTTCCCCAACGGCATTGCCAACGACCGTGGCGGTGCTTTCTCGAGCGAGTTCTACCTCACTCGCTCGGAGCGCGACATCGAGTCGGCCGAGCTGGGCCGCCACCTCCACAGTCTCCACTACGGCGCGCGACCCGACATTACCGCGACGCTGCGGACGATCGGCGAGCAGGCCAAGCAGAGCGGCAAGAAGCGCGTGGCGGTGCTAGTGTGCGGCCCGACGAGCATGGTGCGCGACGTGATCGACAAGAGTCTGGCGCTGTCGTGGGAGATGAAGGTGCGCTTCGACGTGCACAGCGAAGTGTTCGAGTTCTAAGAGAGACTAACGCATGTACCATTATTCATCCAAATGAAAGACGCAGCTTTTGCAGTGTGGATTCACGATTGCTACATGATCTAGCCCTTGTCTTTGCGCAGAAGCTGCTCGATGCCACGCGTGACGTTACAGGAGGAGCGAACGTTATTACTGTTCGTTGGCAAGCCCCGGCTCAAGCTCACGACATAGACACCGATCCATCGGTTGCGGCATGTCTGCGGACTGTACCGCAGCGCTGTCATCGCCTCCTCGAGCTCTTGATTTTCCTGGACAGGCGGCCAGCCTAGCGCCACTTGCCATCCGGCCACCCAGTCTCCTACTGTAGCAACAAGTGCGATTCCAACGGGTCCAATTTTCGTGATCGTCACGCCAGTCTTGAGCTATTCACCTAGCGTGAACCTCCAGAACGCAATGGTAAAGCATGCCAAACTGGCAGTGAGTTCATTCCTCAATTCGCCTCGTCCGCAGCGCATCGACCATGGAGCCGATCGCGTCGCCTCACTCGCACTACGTTCCGGTGTTGGAGACTCGGCCATTGCAGACGCAACCAAGTGTTCCGATCCTCTCGTCAGGAGGCCGAAGCTCCTCCACGGATGTGCAGTACACGGAACCAATGCCACCAGTGCCCGACACCAACTACGTGTCGACGGGGGACATACAACCCACACGACCCGACAAGTTTTCGGCTCTTCCGGGTCCTCTCGGGAACGTCCTGCGGTCGTGGCTGGTGCTTCGCTGGCGACTGTCCCGCAGTGTGTTTTCGGTTCCCGTGCCGTTCCTGACGTCGCAATTCGACGTCAAAACGGGGGACCTCGTGCTCACGCTGCCTTTGAGTCTCGTGCTCATCGCCGTCACGGCTCTACAAGCTAAAGACCGAGAGGTTGCGGGAACGGGGACCCCACCGACCATCGCCATGCTACTGGTGTTCGCCTTTGCAGTGAGGAATAATTCCGTGCTGTTGGCACTCACGGGCATCTCGTTCGAACGTGCTCTGCTGTACCACAAGATCGCGGCAATGGTTACGATCCTTTTGACGGCATTGCATGGGTTGGCATACTGGCTCGCTCGAAACCAAGGCGAGGAACAAGACAAGGGAGACAAGGCCTTCACGGGCAGTGTGGCCTTTGGTGCCATGCTGCTGCTGTTGGTCATGTCGCTGGGGTTCATCCGCCGCAAGTTCTTCGAGCTCTTCGTGCGTGTGCACTGGATCCTCTTCATCGTGGTGATCGTGTTCGCCGTTATGCACGGAGCTGCATTGGCGTTGGTGGGTATTGTGCCCTGGCTGTTTGACCTGCTGTTCCGACTGGCGTATCGCCCGAGGATCTACGCTAAAGGTTCCCTGTTCAATAACAAGAAGGCGACCGCAAGTAACTCAATTGACCTGCCTGCTAACGTGGTCACGACCAAGCGCATGGGTGTCATCGCTCGTGATCAGATCTCGGTCTTGGCATTACCGGGCGACATCGTCCAGGTCCAGTTCCCATGCGTCCGCAAGGACACAGGCGAGGAGTTCAAGTACGAGCCTGGTCAGTACGCGCTCCTGTGTGTGCCGGCCATCTCAAGTCTGCAGTGGCATCCGTTCACGATCTCTTCCTCGCCGCACGAGTCCATGGTGACGTTCCATATCAAGGTGCTCGGAGACTGGACCCACAAGCTGCAGACTACAGTTTCTGAGGCGAACAGCTCATCTCGCAGTGGAACAACTGCAGCACCTTTCGACTTGCTAGTTGATGGACCATACGGAAGCGTCTCAATCGACATTGAGAGCCCGAGCACATACTCACAGTTCGTGCTCTTCTCGGGTGGCATTGGTGTGACTCCCATGCGGTCAATCGTGAATTGGCTGCACCATGAGGTGAACCATGAAGGTCGGTCCAGCGTCGAGCGCGTTCACTTCGTCTGGTCTGTTCGTGACCGCGACACCATTGAAGCAATGGTCGGTGACCAATCTCGTAAGCCCGGCGGACGCAGCCTAACCTCCTACCTCCCACACGAGCTTTTATCAGGTCACATCAACCAAGACGAAGTTTTCTCGAGCGAGATCTACCTGACTCGAGGCGAGCGCAACATCGAAAGCGCCTGGGTGGACCAGCAGCTTGAGAACTGCCTCCGCTACAGTTGCCGCCCAGACATCGCAGCCACGCTTCGAAGTATTGGTGAACAGGCCAACCAGAGCGGCAAGGACCGAGTGGCAGTGCTGGTGTGCGGACCACCTGCCATGATACGCGATGTGATCATCACGAGTTCGAAGCTGAAAAAGGAAGTGAAGGTGCACTTTGACGTGCACAGCGAACTGTTTGAGTTTTAAGGTCTGGCCGCAGGTAGGAAGTAAGACTTCGATTAAGTATTGTTGACGCGAGAAGACAACGCAAACTAGATAATTAGATAATGGATCGTCAACATTTCAAGAGGTCGGGCTGAGCTTTCCTCCTCGATCGTTTCACACATTACTTTAGTCTTCAATCTCGATTTTCAAAGCTGTTTGGGTAAGCTTACTGATTCCAATGCAAAACGCCGCAAATCTGTTTCTAGACCACTAAAGTCGAGGTCGGCAATTTCCTGGACATAGAACTTTGGGCTGTGCTGGATATCGTGACGACCGTAGCACCTGTGCTTCTTTCGAAAACTCAAGTCCGCCCAGAATGGTTGAACTACATAGTCGTTTGCATTTAAATCCTTGCGATAACGCAGCAAGTGAGTCCAAATTGCTGGGTCAGGATAGTTGTTTGGCTGTTCCTCTGCTTCGCTGCTACCGGTCAGCTTTTGGTGATTTCTATGCAAGAAGAGCACTTCTCCGTCCGCGTCATGCTGAACCATTGACATACCACAGAACTCCGTCCCGTTGATAATCAATCCAGCCATGCCAGGCGGCGTCTGGATCATGAAAAAGGGTACGTCAAGCTTCAGCCACGCCAATCGGAATAAATCTTTGTCTCCCCACACAAGCCGCAGCAAGGAAAAGAAATCTGGCCGGTGAAAAGCGAAAAAGCGCACGAGCTCCAGTGGAGCAGCTTGTCTTCGACGATCAACAACCAATTGACCGCTTTCCTGCTCAAACATATCGACGAACTCCATATCTAGCAAATCCCACAGCAACGACTTGCCATGAATGTTGAATATTGTGGAGCGTGGATGCCAGAAGTCAGGCCAGAAAATCGCACCAGTCTTCTTGAACTCAGGAGACTCGAATAAGAAACTAGGATCTCGCACAGGAACATTGTCAGCATCCAGAAAGAGTACGCGATCAAAGAAACTGTGGTAAATTGCATGCACTTTCGCGAGATAGCGTTTCGATTGCGGATCGTTTATCTCTTGGAACGTGATATTGAGCTCTGCGGAAGCTAGGTGGCGCAATGGTGCAAACATTCCATCGTTCAGCTTCATTTCATCCGGTCGAAACCAAATTTCGATAGGCAACTGGCAGCCCAAGGTGTCACGCAAGACTCGAATGGTAGCGTACGCACTCGCGACAAGCTTAGGGTATACTACCATAACGATACCATCACGCGGTGCACTCTCCATCTTGGCGACATTCGGCAGAGTAAAGTTGGGGGCGAGTGCTTCGTTAATCTTGCTGTACATTTGGACGCGAAAGTCAATGAATTTTTGGGCATCCGAACAGCGAAATGGTACTCCATGGCGAATGGAGGTGCAGTGTCTCTGCATTACTCGGAATCGCTCGCCCGACGTTGCATCTTCCACCTCGCAGTAGCCTGATTCACCCATCGACACCTTCTCCAAGCAGTCCCGATCTTTGTCGGGTTGGCGAGGTCCGTCCGGACTGCAGCCACCCGTGGTCCGCCATCCAATGCATCGGAGATTGCGTTTTGTAGTCTCATGTGAAGGGAAATCGCTTATCTTGGAGAGTGCCATCGAGTTAGTATTCCCTCCACTACTTGATTCGGTTGCGTGCCTTACAGAACTGTTTCCGATCCAAGAGTCAGTGAAGCGTGACGTGAATGCATCAAAGTTCTGAGCTGACCAAAAAATCATTACGGACGCATACAAAATTGTCCCCACGAGCACGAGACGCGAAAGCCACCACCAGATCCACCTCGATGGCGCCTTGAGTAGTGGAGAAGACGAGTTTGGCTTTGCTTCTGTCATGTCTTGAGGTTGAGGTAGCAAAATTGGATTTGGCTGAATTTCTTCGGAGCGCTGAAGATGTAACGACTGATGCTCCCGGCTCAGCGTATCCGTTTCCTTTTTATCCTTCATGGCCTCACCCGAAACTGTGGACATGGTTATTCTGGCGTTGAACGATCTCATCAACAACGGCGGTAATTTATTATTTACGACAGACGCTTGGGTTTCAGCAAAAGATGCGGAGCTTGAAAGCGCCCTTCTTGCTCTCACCCATTGCTACCATCAAGCTCCACATACATGTGGATGGAGGTAGTGAGAATGCATTTTACCAACCAAAAGTACATTATTTGGAGCGGTATGGAAAACAAGTTCTCCACGCAGCATAGCCTAGGAATTATCTTTTCTCTATTTGGTGCGTGCTCGGCGAAGCACGATCACTGAAGCTCCGGTCATGATGATCGCAGCGCCGACGATACTCAGGACGTTTACACGTTCTCCTAAAATCGCAATATCCATGATCACGACGAAAACCACGTCGAAGTAGCGCATGACAGACGCAATACCCGCTTTCTCACGTTGAAATCCCTTCGTGAGGAAAATTTGGCCGACAAACGAAAAAAATCCGCTTCCGAAGACAGCGAACAGGAACGTAGCGTTGAGTGGAACTTGCAAACGCTGAGTGCAAACCACGATCTCAAAGTTAGTGCACAGCCACGAGAAAAAAAAAACTTTGGAGTATAACTTACCACTCCCAAGAAGATAATCGTTAGGATGGAAGTGCAAGCACCAAACGCGAAGAAGTAGTGGATGGCGACGAGGTGATCCACTGCGTGAAGCTTTCTCAGCGTGACGTACACAATGGATTGGGTCATCGCGCCGCCAATTGCGCAGATAACTGCTAGAAAAGGAGCCTGGCTGGTATCGTTTCCGGTACCAAAGAGGAACGCTGGTCTTGTCACAAATAATGCTCCTAGGAAAGATGCCATGGCAGCCGCAAAATCGATTCGGTCTATCGCTTCTTTCAAGACCACAGCTCCCTATAGGCATGTACACAATACATCACCGAGTTAAGAAGCAAACGCGAATCGCTCGAGGTAAGACCGGCAGCTTACCAAAAAGAAGGTGAACATCGGCGATAAGAAGATGATGACAACCGCGTCCGTCAGTACCATCTTGGACATCGCGTAGAACTGTAGGTTGACGCCAAGGGTACCCACCATGCAGCGAAACAAGAGTAAACGGCGATACTTTGATTCCACGACCAGTTGTCGCTTCTTGAAGCGAGTCCAAAGCTATTTTGTTGCATCACAACAAAGAGCGCGCGGGTTAGCACTTCAAAGGTGCACAAAGGAACAGATGAGTACTAATGCACAGTAGCTACTAACAAAATTCATTGCAAGTGCGACCGCCATTCTCCAGAAGACGGTCTCGTGCGATGTCACTCGATGGCTCGCATATTTGACACAAACCGAAGCAACACTGAAGTTGAAGGCGGCAAAGACGATGAATCCGAGGCCCTGAGCCCGCGTCATGCTCCAAGTTGTCGGGTTAACGGCAGCATGGGCGTCAGCGCCGCTCTCAGTAGAATGCTCCTCGGTCTTTAGTAGCGGTAGGTCATCGCGATTCACCTCTTGGTCATCGTCGACAGCAGCTGCTGCGGATTCCTTCGTTGAACCGGCGGAACTCACAGCAATCGGAGCCACTGCAGCTGATTTCGATAGACCAAACATTGTTCGACTGTTGTCTTGTGCGAGCCTTGCAAGTTGGGAACTGGTACTGTGGCAATCGAGGCGCTACACTGAGAGGAATGATCGAAACGGACTGTCGTCTTGTAAATCCAAAATATCTGCGTTTCGCGTAGGCCAATGGCAAGAATAGGCATAGAAGTTTTCGAGCATTCCTCGCCTCCATCAGGACGTTGTCTAGGTTGCTTTATCAATTATCATGCTGCCCCACCAAAAATGACCGTAGCTTCTGTGTCATCAACCCGAGCAGCTGCAATGCGAACACGATTGAATGGACTCCCCATGCGCGTCTCTAGTGCCTGGACTTTCCTTGATTGCGACTACGATTGAATGCACCCGGATTGCATTATTACGGCGATAAGAAGTGCAATCGTGGTGCCTCAACTGCAACTTGGTCGTCATCGATGTGGCCAATTGCAAGAATACATGTATTCGAAATTGCAAGACTTGCGAGAAGCCAGATACCATATGCAGCATAATCACATCCAGCTTACTTGATTAAATACAATACCCTATCCAACCACATTTCGATGAAATAATGAAGGGTATCATATGTCGGCGACTGATTACGACATGCCTCGTCTCACCATGGGGATCACTTCACTGCAGCGTACTTCAGTATCCACTCGCTCATTCTCGAATCTGCCAGCTATCTCTCTAGTGCCATGACCGCTGATCTTTCTCCACGCTCCGAGTTCAAACAAGTGTCGACCCCTTCCGCTCCGGACCCGGTGCCCATCGCCACTCCAATCGCTGCCTACGCCCTCCAAGAGCCAGGGCTGCCTCGAGAGCGCTGTTCGTGTCTCCCCCGTCGTCTGCAGACGCTGCTACGCTCCTGGATGGCCCTCCGCTGGGACCTCTCTCGTCGCATCTTCTCAGTGCCAATTGCATCCTTTACCGCCAGCTTCGACGTCAAGAAAGGGGACTTGGTGCTCACTTTTCCCGTCGTCGCGGTGTTCGTGCTCGCCACGGCGATTCTGGCCGGCACCAGGTCTGTAGGAGGCTCAGGAACGGTAGCAGCACTGGGGCTACTAGTCGTCTTCTTCTTCGCAATTAGGAACAATGTGCTGCTATTGGAGTTGACGGGGATCTCCTTTGAGAGAGCTCTCTTCTACCACAAGCTGTTCGCCTACACGACCATCCTGATGTCGGCCCTGCATGGTCTGGCCTATTTGCTGGCCCACCACCACGGAGATGAACAGGACCAAGGCAGCAAAGTAGCTACAGGAACGATTATGTGGGTGGCCATGGTGTTGCTCTTTGTGCTGTCGCTGAACGTCATCCGACGCAGGTTCTTCGAGCTCTTCGTGAGGGTGCACTGGGTGCTGTTCCTATTCGTGTTCATCGTTGGGATGGCTCATGGAGCGGCCATCGCGTTGATTGGCATCGTGCCGTGGATCATTGACCTGGTCTTTCGACTGGTCTACCGGACGAGGATTTACCAGCAGGGTCGCGTGTTCAAGAAGAAGGACACGGAGAATGCGAATCTCGACTCGAACCGCAACGTGCTCAACGCCAGCAACGGCATGGGCGTCATTGCCCGCGATCAGCTTGCTGTGGCAGCACTGTCTGGCGAAATTACACGTGTCAGCTTCCCCCGTGTGCGCAAAGATACGGGAGAGGTCTTCGCGTTCGAGGCCGGACAGTACGCGTTCCTGTGCGTCCCGAGCATCTCCAAGTTGCAGTGGCACCCGTTCTCGATCTCATCGTCACCGCATGAGGACTTCGTCAAGTTCCACATCAAAGTTGCGGGTGAATGGACTTCAAAACTGTTTGATGAAGCTTCGAAGGGTGATGGAGAAGCAGGAGCCCCGTTTGATATCCTCCTGGATGGACCTTACGGCAAGACGTCCGTCGATATCGACAGTCCCGAGATGTACTCGCACTTCGTGATCTTCGCTGGTGGTATTGGCGTGACGCCGATGCGATCTCTTGTTAACTGGCTTCACCACGAACGCTACACTCGCGGCCGATCGGAAATCAAGAGCGTACAATTCGTGTGGTCCATTCCGAATCGCGATGCAATGGAAGCTTTGTTCGACAGTGAGGTGCCGAATGGAGAGGAAAGCGCTGCTCCTGCAGGTTATTTCCCGCATGAAATTCTGCGTGACGCTGCGAGCGATGCAGATGTTGCGTTCCACACTGAGTTTTACTTGACGCGCGTTGAGCAGGATCTGGAAGCTCCGTTGGATCAGCAGCTCGGACATTGCCTTCGCTTTGGTTCACGACCTGACACGGCCGCGATTTTGCGTGTAATTGGAGATCAGGCAAAGGTAGACGGCAAAGAACGCATTGCCGTTCTGGTGTGTGGTCCGATCACAATGGTGCGCGACGTTGTTGCGACGAGTTTGACACTCTCAAAGGAGATGAAGGTGCAATTTGACGTGCACAGCGAACTCTTCGAATTTTAAGATTTTGAAGCGTAGCCTGGTAGGCAAGTTCTTTCAGATAAATTATTTTCACGAAAGCTTTACGTGCAGCGTACCAAGTTTGCCGTTTGGAATGAAGGAATATAGCTCAAAAGTAAAAACACTCGGTGTGGGCATCGTAATTGACCTTGGAAGTCCGCTCACGCTCCAGAACTGAGGTGATCACGTCCCGTTAATACGTGTTCGCGATTTAGGAAAACAGGGGACTGCTCCCAAGTCGAGAAGGAAATCCGTTTTGACGGCATTTTTACTCGTTTTCCGCACAGTTGATTCCATAGAGATGACCCGAGCTCAACAGCAGCCCAAGCCCAAACAGATCCTCAAGTAGAAGCCCAACCACCACCTCAAGTAGAAGCCCAACCACCACCTCAACTAGCAGTCTACGCAGTTGCTCAACCTCCTGTTGACGCGGTGGTGCCAGCAGAAGTAACGCTGGAAAGTAGCTGTGGGTTTTAATCTTTCTACATCGGAAACAGCAACAGTCGAGCATACCATATCCTCGAGAGCGCTATCGCAACAGAAGCTCCTACGTCAATTGAGCTCGTGCCTAACCTTGCTGATCACGCTGCCAATATTGCTCAGCATTTTTGGTACAAACCCAGACTCTAGCTGCGGATTTTTGGCAGCTTTCATCGGCCAAACAGATCGCGTTTTGCCCTCGTCATTGTACTCGACGCGAATTCCCAACTTGTAAATGAACGACGATTCATTAGGAGCTGGTGGCTTGAGTGTGAAATGTCCCCCAGCGCGAGCTCTTCCACAACAGCACGCCCACGATCTTGTTTAGGCAGCTCATTGTTCAAAGTGCCAGCAGTAGTTTCCTGCTTTTTGAGGAGGAAACGAGCTTCGATCCTGCGCGTTTCTGAAAAAACGAGCAAGGACTCCGCGTTTTTCAGAAAGGGGAGCACAAAAGTGAGGAATACCAAAGCCCACAACGGATTAATTCCACGGTACTGCGTGAACGTAACCTGGGTCAACATTCGGTCAAAATTTCAAAATGAGGTCGCTTTGCGTCAGATTTGGAGGCTTTCGCGACGGAAGAAGACCGAGCTTTAACGTTAGTTGGCCAACCGCAAAGCGGCATGCGTCTGATTCGTTTGCTAGAGAAGCAATGAAGCCTTCGCCTACAATCCAACCCTTCGCACCTGATGGGGAATCCAATATAGTGTTGCAGGAACGAAAGCGTCAGCGTAGAGTACAATACATGCGCGAATATCGCGCTTGTCGGCGGAGCTCAACCTCGTTGCGACGCTGTTCCTGCGGAAATCGCGGCGACCAGCGATGGAAAAGGCGATCCAAATGTGCGGATTTGCTTTATGTGTTGTATCTGATGAGCTGCCATTTAGGAAAAGCAGCGGCAGCAGCATGCAGAATGCATGCCCACCAGCCGCTGGGTATTGGCGCAGCTGCTGCCTCAAAGGAATACACGCTCGGCATGGTGAACGCCAAGTACGTGCTCGTCAAGTGCAAGGACAAGGGACGCGTCGAGAACGAGGATCTGGGACGCCTGCTGCTCAGTCTTGAGGACATGAACACGAGCGGAGAAGAACGCGTGGCCTGGTACGACCTGCAGCTGCGACCGGGCAGCAAGATGAAGCGGGTGCAGGGAAAAGTGCGGATCTCCAGTCGCATTGTGAGAGAGCCCAGCTTGTGGCAGCTCTGGACGTGCGCCGAGCAGATGAGGAAGGAGCTGCCCGCCCGAGACCGCAGTTTGTACTTGAAACCCCATCCGAACGTCATCACGGGCAAAGAGGCGGTCAAGTGGATGCTGTGCCATGGGCTGAAACGGCCGATGCAAGGCGGCGTGACGTGTTCGACGGCGGAGGAGGCGCTGCTCTTGGGTACGGCACTTATTCACAATGGAGTGATGATTCATGTGTCGGGTGACCGGAGGTTCACCAACAGCACGTGGAAGTACTACCGCTTTATGGTGAACCATTTGGACTCGGCGGTTCAGAAGGAGGCGATCAGACAGCGCGATATTCTTCTTTCGGGTGAAGCGGAAGAGGTGGAAGACCCGGAGGTTGAGGTGCTGACGCGCTCCATGATGGCCACGTCGGTGTGCAACGAGGAGGAGAACGGATTGGGTGCGTCCCAGGTGCGCGGCAGTGTTGCAGGAGGATCGGGAGCTACTGCACCGGCGGAAGACTCGAACAGAGGCAAATCGAAGTCAACACTCAAGATTGAAGACTTCGAACTGCTCAAGGTTCTTGGCAGCAGCATGCAGAATACATGCGCGAATATCGGGCTAAACAAAAAAGAAGACAGGTGGACAGGTTAATTTGTCAAAGCAGCAACGTACCGATGAGAACAACACCACCTCGGATTTCATTACCGTTGCGCCCCCGCTACCTTGAATTCCATTATTGCGGAAACGCACGCTACGGATGCGAACTGTAGCGTTACGCCTACAGCTCAAACCAGCGATGACATCCACGGGCCCGACCACAAGAAATACAAGCGCAACTATAATAACTGCTGAAAGCTGTTCTGGTGATAATTGGACCACACAGCCCAACACTATATTTTGCTGCGTAGCTGCCTGCTGCCCTCGCCTCGTTTTATTTTTTAAATAAAAAAAAGTATTCCCAGTGTAAGTCGCAGACGACCTAGTTAAGACGCTTCAGTTCTCGGGAGCAGCTGTTTTGCACAGTTTCTCCTGCTCATCCGAGACTTGTATACAGACAACTACGATAAAAGCCGCGCCGATTCACGTTCCCACAACAAAGACGGGCACAAAAAACGAATCCGATTGGCTAAAATACGTTTAATATAATAAATTTAGATAATAATTCGTTACACAAAAGCGTTTATGTATGCAAAAAACAAAGCAGTTTTATTGCATTAAACTTCAACTATGGTATCTCGGGATGGTTTTTTCAAAGCTGCCTGCAATGCACTCCAAATCAATCAGCGCCCACGCTCGAATGGTGCGCTTGATTGAAATGGGGCGTTTTTCACTGGCAGTGATATATCCTTAACGAAAACCGGTTAACCACAACGCTCGCATGTCCGATACGAGCTGAAGGGCATGACGCTTTTCTTGGATAGTGTAGGTGCGTTGCTTGGAAGCCCGCGGCGTGGAGGGCATGAAGGCCTTAGTATAATAGAATCCAAAATGAGCGCGGTATTCTTGCCACGCGTTTGGCGCCAAAACGCTTTGAAACCAATCAAAAATCTTTTGCAATAAGACTGGCTAATATTGGAAAAATGCAGTCGGACGATTGGCTTAAAATATAGTCTAGTGCACTGATATGCACTGATATATACCATGTTTTGAGATGGGTCATTGTCGATGTGCTGCTTGTGGCGGATTTTTTAAAGTTACGGGGCTTTTCCGTCGTTGTCTGAACGTTGGTGTTGCCTACCGTATTTGAGATCTCATAATTCAGAGAGATCTCTTAGTTCGTACTGCTCATTAGCTAATCGTATCGCGCAGAACAACCACGTCATAGATTGAGATCTCATAATTCGTAGTGTATAAGTAGGACGAACGCAGCAGAGGAGCGCCATTCACTGCAAGAAAACCGCCATGGAGCACACGCCAAGCTCGAAAAAGGTGATGGCGCGCACACCAGACCAACAACTAGGGAGGACGCGAACGACAGGGACAGGGAAAGCGCCCAAGCACTTCCAAAGAGTCGCAATTTCGTTCCGCCACAAGCTCGACGTAATTGCTAAAATTATCCCGAAGGGCGCTGCCTCGACACAAGTGGACATCGCTGAACAGAGGCTACTCGACACGGAGCCCGACTGGGCGCATTTCAATCGACTCCTTGAAGAATTCCCAGTGGTGCGTCATGTAGTGGATCCTAGCCGGGATATTGACACGTTAGATACAGACAACCAGTCGAATTAAATAAAAGTTCTGTTTGAGATTCCAGCATTTGTGAAGTACATAAAACCGTCGGTACATGTACATATCGTGTCCACTTTACGACACTGCAACTTCAATATTCTATGGTATGAAGTATGAGATCTCAAATACGGTATTTGCTTCCCAGGAAGGCAAACTTTGACAGGTCGAATTGATGCATGCGGCCACATGTCCACACGGAAGCAGGAGCCGGTTTATCTTGTTCTCACAATGTGAGTCACAGAGCTGGTAAGCTTTACTATAATATATTACATATTATGCAATATACTAAAGGTAGTAATGATTACAGGTGTACCTCGATTTTCTAAAGAGAATGACGGCTGTCACCGACTGGAGAATCTCCCTCGTATACTTAAGTCCGGAGAGCATACACGTTGCGCATAGCAAGCCGCTCAATTACCAAAATATCCGGACATGTATAGATAAATATATAAAAAATACGGGACGGATACAGTATGAAGGCTAATGCAACACCCAGTCGGTGATAGCTTCAAGTACCTTTTCTAAAGGGTGATATCGTTCTGCGTGTAAAAGAAAAAGTTAGAGAATGCCCTGTATCGTAGACAACCAAGATGGATAAGTATTCTTGTGCGCTTCAAACCGAACCCATAGTTTATTCTGACAGACACCAGCTATGTATTGTGCTCTGCAACCAGTTTGCCTAGCTATTAGTTAGCGTCGAAGTATTGTGGCTTGCTGAATTTTTGCTTTACGATTTATTTCTGGCTCTGATATAATTAAATCTGGTCCCAAATAGGGCGTCGGAGTGCAAAGCACATGTAGACATAGTGAAATCAAGTTATTTACACCGTCAATATCTGGCACCAACCAGCAACTGCAGCATGCTTTGCGTGGTTAACGTCGAGAATTTATGTCGTTGATCACAGTTATAATGACTCGACATGACTCATAGAAGATCAGTGTTAACCCAGCTTCATTTTCTATACCTGGACTCAATGTTTATGGCAGAGCTTGCAAGGGCGGAATAATTTAGTTGTCCTCGGAATTGCCGCTTTAAAGCGGCAATTCGGACATTTCCCCATAAATCGGACTGGTATACAACTATATAGTAATTTATACTACTCCGTTTCATATGACTTGTCCCCTTCAAGGTTTGGCATATATCTCGTCCCTCTATTTTACTCAAAGTATATTTGATACATATTGAGAACCTAACCCACTTTGGGGGGTGTAAACCTTGTCAGCTTAAAGTATTGTTTGATGGTGTGACGCTACCTAACGTACGCAAAACCGAGACGGTATGTTCAGAGCAGGTAGTGCTCAGAGGAAGTCTTCCCTCCCGATCCAAAGCGCCACGGCGAGGTTTGACAACATTGGATCGTGCCAAAGTATGGGAAATTGCTTGTTGTCGCTTTCGTGGAGTCAGCTCTTTTTTCGCGCTTGCTGATCTCCATTGAGGTGTCTACGTGGCTGCTTCTTGACTGTGAAATGCTGTTGTGCTAGAGGATGGGCGACATTCCCCCGCGATTTTGCCACAATACCCACTCAATTACATGTAGTGGCCACCATGGCTTCATTTCAAGCCTGCTCGCGAAGATCTGTATACCATTCAATTTGGCAACGCAACCACTTCGTTTTCAGGCCAATCAGGGCCGGATCCGATTAATATTGACAAATCCCGAGGAAGTTTAGTGAAGGGGGACAAGTTATATGAAACGGAGTAGTATCGGATATCTGAGGCTCCGAATTGCAATGCACAATATTATAATAATATTGTGCATTGCAGTCTTTTTGGCACTTTCGACTCTAATTCGTACGACTTGTCTTGCACGAGATAACTATAAATTGTACTCGAGTACGAATTGCTGTAAATCGTGTATCCTTCATACTCTCCCATTATGTGCCTGGGCGATCTGAAAGCATTCTAACAGCCCCAGCACGACTTGTGGTCGCTTTGGCACTTTCTAGAAGTGCCATGTTTTGCCCTTGTCGTGCATGAAACACGACTTCGGAAAGTCCCATTCCAAGCCTATATGATTTAGCGCTAAGTACGAGTACTAATTAATGCACGAAATAGCTGGACAAAAGCACAATAAATACTGTGTTATGAAAATCCTGGACCCCGGCATTTCGTCATGGCGACACCTTTTCTGCTTGTGCACATCGCAAACCAGTGCCTGTCGAGATCATCTGGCAGATGATTTGGGCCACATCACGAACGGTAAGCCAGATCATCTGGCTCAGGCACTAGTTTGCGACGAAGTTGAGTCTGAACATTGAATTCGAAGGGACCACTTTGCAATCTCCCGCACAGCGCTCACATCTACAACAGAATCGTCGAAGTCTTGCTACGCGACCATGAACCTTCGTGCTTCCCTCCTCGCGGCGATTGCCTCTCTCGCTGCTGCCAACGCCGACGTTGAAATGATCAACCACGACCAAGTGCAGCCGTTCGCTCAGCCAGAGCCTACCACCGACTCCGAGAAGACTGCCGTCAAATTCAAGCCACAGCTCCACATTTCGTACGGATGTCATCCGTACCCTGCAGTTAATGCGAATGGCTTTGTTAACGCTGGACTGAAATGGGGTGGAAAGGCCGACGGAGACTGCAAGGGTTCTGGTCTGGGCTCGCAGGTGTACTCACGTTCGGACTGGTACAAGGACAAGTGGGCTATCATGTACGTTTGGTACTTCCCCAAGGGCCGACAGTACACTTCCAAGTACCGCTCAGGCCATCGCCACTATTGGTCGTATGGAATCGTTTGGACCGACAGCTCTTCACCTGACAACTCAACCATTCAAGGTGTGTCAATGTCCGCTGGTGTTGGTTTCCGGAAAGCTACCCCTCCGAAGTCGAAATATGTTGTGGATGGGACGACCGTCAAGTTCGACTCTTACCGGAGCTTTTGGGGCAGCAAGCTGGGTGTGAGACTCACGACCAAGGAGGGAGAAACGCAGGATCTCATCACGTGGGAGCAGATGACGGAAGAAGCACGAACTGCATTGACTGATGCCGACTTTGACGTCGACTGGTCGTACAGGAAGGTTGTGATGCCCATGAGTGACGACGTTTTCACTAAGAAGCTTAAGAAGGCCTACCC
>JAHWLE010000080.1:0-40629 GCA_024679135.1 Phytophthora foliorum
GCGCTGAGTGCGTCCCCCGACAGCGCGCGGCGCCTGCGCTCCACTGTGCACATGGGAGTGTTGGTCCTTCACGAGAGCGACGTGGTGTCATCACTTGAGGACGCAGCGGCGCTAGCGACGCATTGGAGCGCCATGCTCAGCCGCGGGCTGCAGACGGCGCAGGACGAGCTGGTGGAGCGGCTGCTGTCCTGTATCCTGCGCCTCCAGGACGACAAGCAGAGCCTAGAAACGCTGCGTTTCCTGATAGAGAGAGGCGCGCTACCTCTGCTGGTGCAATACACAGCGTGGAATAAACCTACGCAGCCGAGAAGACTGCAACGTGAGTCTTTTGCTCTTGTGTTGGCCGTTGACGGGCCCTTTGACTGATGCTTTCGTGCTGTAGAGTTGGTGCAGAGTCTCGTCAAGTTACTGGGGGCAGCTGCAGCAAATGGGCAGGTGGAGCTACGACTGTCGCTCGTGACGCTGGCGCAGGCACTCGCCCACCTCATGCAGCAGGACGAGGACGTCGTGAGTTTCGTGGATTTGCTGCAGCTTGGCGACGCTCTGATGAAGGTTCAGCAGTTGGCTCATAAGCGACTGGAAGAGGGGGCAGATTCGTCTCGAGCTTTTTCGTTGCATCGATCGGAGCTGACGGAGGCGGACTCCTCGAATGTGGCAGAGAGCTGTACTGCGCTGGTAGCGATGTGCTCCCTAGAGATGCCAGATTCGATGAAGAAATTCGGACTGTGGGCATTGAGTGTACTCGTACAGGCGGTGAATCGAGATAATTTGAGTGCTATTCATGCTCAGCAACTGGAAGCGGCACTTGGAACGACATTTGCAACGATGTTGCTCAAGCTTCCACGAGCCAGTGATGATGGAGGCTTGCAATTGCAGGCGGCTACAGTGCTGGACAGGTTACTCCACGTTGCTCGGCAAAACCCAGCAGCAGTGTCATGTGGTACGTATGGACTGTGGATGGAGCAGATTTGCTACTGGACAGGCACTCAACAGTCCGATCAAGCGCTCAAACGTCATAAACGAGTGTGGCTGCGACGCAGTCAAGTTGAAGATGAAGAGGACGAGGACACCCAAATGCGTAACCATAAGATGCGCTTGCAGCTTCAACTGATTAGTTCACGCTGCCTGCGCACGCTCACAACATCTCCACAGAGCAGACGCTACGTTTGCGAGTCTCCAAGTACAAGAGCAGCACTTTTCGAGTTATCGCGTCAAGTTCACAAAAAGAAGCAGCAGAGCGGTTGCGAAATCGATGAGGACAGCTCAAGAAATCTCACGAATATGCAGCGGCACTTATCATGGACATTCCGCAACATCTGCACGGGTTTCCAGAGCGGCGCCACGGCACTCAACAGCTTGTTTGATGCGTCCTGGACGGCGTCACTTCTCCAATCACGCCGAGATTTACCTATGTCGCGCTTTTTTCGCGGGATTAGCGATCTTACAGACTTGCCCATAATTGGCGCTGAGGAGTACGAGGCTAGCACCGAGTTTGGCTGGGTGGACATTCTGACAGCGTGGAGTGGTAACTCGGACCATCAAGTGCGCGAGAATGCTATTGCGAGTCTTGTCTACCTGGCAGAGCAGCATGAACCATCTCCTGTAGGCTTGATGTCTGAAGAGGAGGAGATTCGCAACAAGCAAGAGCATATTCTTCAAGCTTGGCTCACAAATATGCTTCAGCAGATTCGCTTGCTTTCGGGGGGTGAACTTCTTGCTGTTAAGCAAATGGAGGAGATCGCCCACGTGTCGAATGACTTGACTCCAGGCAATGAGCGAATTCTGTTTAACCCCGCGGTGGTTGATGCAGGTACGTCAGCTTTGGCCGTACTAGCGGAACACCACCACGCGGAGCTAGTGCAGCAGGGTGTGGTTCCACTGGTTGCTCTGCTGTCGGCAACCAGCGCTGCAACGTCGGCTCAGCACACCCAATGTGCTCGAGTGATAGCGAATCTAGTTGCGACTTATTGTCTTGACATCGACCCGAAGAGCTCCGCACTCTCCACTGAACCTCCCCGGCCTGTCGTCACAAGCGACCACGTCGACATCGCCAGTATGCTTGAGCAAACGGCGTCCGGCAAACATTTTCTTGCCGAGATCCGTCGGTGGCGTACTTATGAAGACCCGATGCAACGCTCGAACTACTTTCGCGTTGTACAGAACCTCCGTGCATATGACGAAGTGGTCGCTACCGGCCGCCTAGAGAGTGATGTGTATTGTGAAGGCGTGCACCCGATTGTTTCTCAAAGTGACGCGGATTCGATGGAGAAGCCTGGAGTCGAAAATTCCGTCCCCGTGATCGACGTAGTGTTTGTGCATGGCCTACGCGGCCATCCATTCGGAACATGGCGTACCGACATGGGCAACAAGCTGGAAGGAAACAATGACATTTGGCCCGACGTGTTGCTCGCGAACGACTTGCAGCGGAATAATGTGCCCGCGAGGTTGGTGACGCTGGGGTACGAAGCCGGCATGGTCAGCTGGTCCAGTCCGTGGCCCTCGCTAACTCTACAGGAGCGAGGGCGTGTCATGCTGTCAGCCCTGTATGCTGCAAACATTGGTCGAGATCGCCATCACCCTGGTGCTCCAGCTCGCCCCGTTGTCTTCATTACCCACTCGATGGGTGGCTTGCTGACCAAGAAGATGCTGCTGCTTGAGCGTGAACAGCGTGACCGATCGAGCCTCGCAGATAGCACGACAGGCGTGGTATTCCTCGCCGTGCCTCACTTTGGCTCGGACCTGGCCAAGGGCGTCCGGTCCGAGTCCATTCGCAAATTGATCCAGACGCACCCAGCCATCACGGACCTTGGAGCGGATCCAAGTGGTCGTCTGAAGGACCTGAATGATCGTTTCAAGCAGCTCGGTATAGACTGCCTCAGTGTTGGCGAGGAGCGCGCTGCGCCGGTGGCTCTTGGTCTGTCCGCGGTCGTAGTGAAACCCGATTCCGCCGACCCTGGCACCGGTCGCTTCTACGTGCTGCCCGATTCAGACCACATGACGATATGCAAGGCCAAAAGTCGAGATGAACCGCTGTACCAGGACATCCTCCAGTACGTCCTCCAGCAAGCTGCTGACCGGGTACGTCGCCCGTAGCATTTTCGCTGTTCGCCACGACAACATATCGATGGGTCAGAGTCGCTGCGCCGATCCGATCACACGATGAGTAACACGCCATAGAGCACACCTTCTGCTGGCAAACCTTATCCCGGTAATGAGGACAACCAACAGGGCAATGCTGCATATGTGAGTCCATCTTGTGGCCGGCGCGGCGCGAATCGTATTGCTGCTCAGCAAATTGCTGGGCAACCGTGGTCAGGGTTCAGCCATCATATACGTTCAGATACGCGCGCGTAGTTCTTCCGCTTGACAAACTTTGAGTCAAAGTGAGCAGCAGCATACTCTTCAGTTTCGTTGTCTCCGCAGCGAGCAAACGCGGGACGGCTGTTTTAGCAGCTGTGTGCATGACAATGGGCTGCACGAGCAGCAACATGCGCCGCACAGCGTCACGACTAGACAAAGTCGAGGAGGCGATGCCAGCCTCGCCGTCGCTGTCCTCGTCACTTTCGGACGCGCCCGTGATACTTGAGTCCCCAACATCGACGACAGGATATCGCCAAATGTCCACGAAGTTGGCCACGCCGCCATCCCTACAACTGCCACGCCGGCATTTACACCGACGACGGAGGCGGGAGCCGCATCTGGGTCACCACCTTTCGGACCGATTGGAGATGCTCGCTCGGTATCTGCAAAGGGCTTCTAAGATTGACAGCCAGGAAGTCTTGCACGCACAGGCGCAATATGCTATTGACGAACTGCTTGACAACATCCACAGTTTTTTCTCCGGCTACGAGTCCGAGAAGCGCCCTCTTTGGCGTCTTGCGCAGACCGGTCGAGTGGTGCAACAAGTAGAGAGTTTCCACCGATTGCTGGATGCCATCACAGCCCGATGCGGCCTTGCAGTAGTTGCGCCAAGCGGTGCAGGCTCTTCGCTGCCTCGTTGGCAAGCTCGATGGCGACGAATGCGAGCAGAGCGTCTCGTGTTCTTCCGTTCCTATCTAGAGGACCATGCCGCTGCTGGAGTTTCTAACTCGCGGGTCCGTGAGACTTCCGACCAGTTGGAGCTGCTCACGCTACTTAAGCACGATGCGCAAAAGTTCGACACCTTGCTCACTGTGGACGAATTGGAGCTACTGGAGCGCACATTCACTTTTGTGGTAACCTGCTGCAACAACAGCATGAATTTGGACACAGAGATGCACATGATGTCGCTACCCGAGTGGTTTGTTGCCCCGTATGAACGGACCAAGCAGCAACTCAAGTGGCAACGTGCAGCTGTGGCCGTACAAAAAGCACCGCGAACTATGAATTCACGCGACTGTTTTGCTCTGGCGAATACGTGGTCGCGCTTGCAGCACCCTCATATCATGAAGCTGTTTGGTGCTTGCCATGTAGGTCGAAAACGTTTTTTCGTGGTGGCGGAGGGAACGCCACTAACCCGATGTTTTGGCGACGATGGTTTCCCACTTTGGCGAGCATTGCACGAGGCTGCGCTAGCACTGCGTTACCTCCACGAGCGGCGGGTCGGACTAGATGCTTTATCGTGCGCCGACCTCGTTTTGTTTCGCAGCGGAGGCCGCGACGTAGCTATGTTAGCTGGATTCAATGTCAGACAAATGAAGTCGGCATTGGAGTCACCATCCGTCTTTGATAGCAAGATAAAACAAGAGGAAGATCAAGATCCTCTCCTAGAAGACGACCAAAGTGATGCTGGCTTTGACGAAGTCGATACGATTCACCAACAAGAAGTGTGGTCGAGCTTGAAGATTTCGCGAAAAAAACCTTATCAAGGCGCATCTAAAAGGCATTGGCAGGCGCCAGAACTGAAAAGAGGAGCTATGGGTCCGACTGACGCATCCGATGTTTTCGCGCTGGGAATGTGCGTGATCGAGGCCTTCTCGGGTGGGAATGTATGGGGTAATAATGCTCAAAAAGATACCAATCGGATATTGAACGGCATGCCACCGAGGCCATCAGCGCTAGGTGATGCGTGGCAATGGGCGTTGGTGGAGCGTATGTGCTCCTCCAACCCCAGAGACCGACCATCACTCACTGAAGTGCTGGGCAGTTTTCAAGTGTTTGCCGAAGATGAGGAGAATGCTAACGCGGATTTCGCTATTACTATTTCGAAGCGGCGAAAGAAACCCCGACACCATTATTTACGTCAAACACAGTCGCGTGCAACCTCGACTTTCATCGCTTGCGCTCTTAGCGAGGTTCAAGCATGGTGTGATGAGGCTTCCGAAAGTTCTGCTCTCAACTACCAGCTTTACGAGCGGATGGACGACGTTGCTGCTCGTCTGGAACCAATGAATGCAGATGACGTTGTTTCACATCTCCCCGTGCTGGCATCATTAGTTCTTCGCTTTCGAGACTTGCTGCAACGACATGTCAACGAGAACCCGTTGTTGCGGCTAGCCGCAACACGCCAGGTGATCGAAATAAACCTGGAGCTGCACCGAGAGCTGGACATTGTAATGGATAGACTCGGTTTGAATCGCTCTGGCGCTTCCATCCATTCATGGAAGTCACAACAAGCATCTTACGGTGAACAGCTTTGGAAGCGTATGCGTCTGTCGTTGGCGATGGATGCTCAGTCGCTGCGTGGCGAGTTGGATGGTGAGCAAGAACTTTCCCTATTTGGAGCGTTGTTGTCATTTGAAACGAAGAAGCGAAGCTCAAACTACTCTGCCCAAGACTTGGAGTTGTTGCAGACTTCGCTTGTCAAAGTGGAGGAAACGTACCAAATCATGATACCAGGCTCAGCACCAGGATTTCGCACCACTGAGTCCAAGTCGCTTTTGGCCCTTCCGACATGGTTCGTTCCTCCATATGAGGTGGTATTCAACGAGTTGGATGCTTTCAGTCGAGGAGCGTTCGGCTCTGTGCACCTTGGAAAATGGAAGGAATTGGACGTGGTCGTGAAGAAGATGCTCTCTCCCGAAGAACCTGGAGTGGTGATACCGCTGCGCAGTCGACGAGGTGCCAAATCCAACGCTAAGGAGCCTGCACAGGACCCGTACAAGCGGTTTCTGGTCGAAATGTCGGTTTGGTCAGATCTCAAGCATCCCAATGTGTTGAAGCTATTTGGTGCTTGCCATGTAGGACCGCACCAATTCTTCTTGTGCGAGTATGCGCCCCAGGGACCTATCGATAGCTATGTGGCTTCCAACTCAACAGATGAACGTGGTGTGTTTGCCCGTCGCATGTTGCACGATGCAGCGCTTGGATTGCATTATTTACACACACAGAACGTTGTTCATGCGGATCTTAGATGCAGCAACATTCTCGTGGATGCACGAGGCCTCGTCAAACTTACCGACTTTGGCGTTAGCTCCCTTAACAACGGATGGCGGCCAGATGATACCACCAACAACAGTGACAACGTCGCAGGCGGCGCATGCCGACGATGGGTGGCCCCGGAATGCCTTACTGGCGAACCTGCGACCTTCGCGTCCAACGTTTATTCGTTCGCGATGTGTGCTATTGAAGTGTTGAGTGGTGAGCTACCCTGGGGCTGTGAGATGACTGACGCTGCGGTCCGCTCGAAAGTTCGCAAGGGTTTGCTGCCTCCGCGACCCGCCAATTTCTTTTCGGATTCCGAGTGGAACCTCATCAAGCGTATGAGCTGTCATGATCCAACAGAGCGGATCACTATGGGCGAGGCAGTTAGACTCCTAGCGTAAAATAGAGGTCCTTCGGGACCGCACGATAAAAAACTGCATTGAAAGTGGCTTCAATAGGTACCTTTCGTATCAAAGATACTTCGAAGTACAAAGACTTGGCTTTGAGCGCAATCATTTCATTACACTAATGTCAAGAAACCGTGTCATTCCAAAATCTGCGACCCCAATGAAGCTTTTCGTCGTTTTGACACTATCAATATCCTTAGCTTTTGCGGCGGAGGAATGTGCCGTCGAAGAGGGCTTCGATTACGTGGGCAACGACCTCTTCAGTCTTCACGCGGCCAACGCTCTCGAGTGCTGCCGCCAATGTGAGACTTTCGTGAAAGCTGGTTGTCGGGCGTATTCGTGGACGGACTTCGAGGGAGGCACCTGTTGGCTCAAAAAGGGACGAGGGACAATTGCAG
This sequence comes from Phytophthora foliorum, assembly GCA_024679135.1. Classification (NCBI taxonomy): domain Eukaryota; phylum Oomycota; class Peronosporomycetes; order Peronosporales; family Peronosporaceae; genus Phytophthora; species Phytophthora foliorum. The sequence goes on from JAHWLE010000080.1 coordinate 7,148, forward strand.
TGAAGGCCCACGTCACGTCGGGGACCGTCGCGACCTTCCGATTCGCGGACACGTGCGTGCTCGAGCACGGAATCGACTACGAGGGGAACGACCTCGTTAGCGTGAAAGCGAGCGAGGCAGGCGCCTGCTGTAGCATCTGTGAGAAAGTGCCAGGGTGTCGAGCGTTCACTTTCACGACTCGTGAGGGAGGCACCTGCTGGCTGAAAAGTGCAAAGAGGAACATGGTGGTGGACCCCTTTGCAGCCTCGTCGGAGGTGTATACGGAGGAGCCCACGTGCGGTCTCGAACTTGATGTTGAATGCGTGGGCAACGACATTGGTAGCACTCGAGCAGCTGAAGCCAGCGACTGCTGCGCGCTCTGTGAAGGGTTCGGTGGATGCAGAGCATTTTCGTGGAGTGAGTTTGAAGGAGGCACGTGCTGGTTCAAGAACCGCAAGGACCAAGTGTACTGGCAGGCAGGCGTCAAGTCTGGACAGGTTCTTGCCAACCCGAAGACTCCGAGTTGTGCACTTGAAAGCGGAGTGGAATATGTGGGCAAATATATTGGTAACGCTCCCAGTATCACTGCTAACGGATGCTGCTCCGTTTGCATGAAGACGGTGGGCTGTCGCGCGTTCTCGTGGGCAGATCTTGACGGCGGGACCTGCTATCTCAAAAGTGAAAAGGAAAATACGCAAGTATCGGAGCGATTCGTGTCTGCTGTAGTTTAATTTGTACTTTGAAGTACCAACTATCGTACCAATTTGCGCTAAATCTGTTCAAGAAGTCGCGGAAGCACTTTTACGACTCATTACCCAACACGAGTAGGGTATGATACGCCGCTGTACGCATCTTCGAAGTCAATCGGATACCAGGTTCTATCTTGCTCCTCACAAGAAACATGTTTCTTCAGTGTGGCCCAGTTACTCACGGATGCGTTGGAGAAGACGGATAGCATCGGAATTTCCGTTGGCGGTGGAATGACTGAAAAACTAGTTTGCTGCCCAGCAAAAATCCGTTCGAGATCCTGGCAATAAGGAGTACCTGCAAGCGATAAAGGAGCTTGGGTGATGACGGAGTCGATCCACGGCCAAAGACAAATTATTGTAACTCAAGTTTACATCACACAACAATGAAGATAACTTCGTCACGTTCTGAGGGAGCTGAGAAATAATAGTACCTCCAAAGCTTAAGTAAGGCACTGTATCCTGCTCAAAGAGTTCGCCAGGAAGTTCCGATATCGGATTCATTGACAAAGACAGATCATATGGAGCTAGGCGTACGAGAGATGCCTGGACTTCTTCAAGTTTACTTGCCTCAACGTAGATGCTGGCGTGCTGAGGCCACTTCAAATCTATATCGTCGGGCAAAACGCGCAAATTCGTGTTACAGATTTCAATTTCCCCTGCGGATTGTGGAAAATCAGTCGCATGGAGCCCGGTTGGCAGTTCACCATTTGGAAAAATCACGCGAACCAAGAACAATGTCATGAACTTGGGGTGGTGTACTTGAGTGATTGCGGCACTGCTATCCCACAAGACAATAGTAGTATTATAAATCTTGATAGCGTTCAAGCTGGAAAATTTGGTCAGTAGTTCGGGAAGCAAATTCGGTGCAGTGCCTTACTACAATCCGCGTTACGCTTGTTGGGTCAAATGAGATCCATTGCTTAGACACCTCCTTCTTCGTGCCGCTAATTTGATCTTGATGACAATCCATCACCAGTAAAGAACATGATGATTGTGAGGTTATCCATGGTCTCACTTGCATCATACATTGAGGAAATTGCGGTGTGGTTTCTGCATACACGTGCAGCGTCAAAATTGCGAGCCCCCATCCGAAGAAAACAAGCTGCGATATTTTTGCAAGCGCATCTCTTCTTCTTTGCTTTCGTAAAAGATCCACACTTGAGCCCTTTCTCGCCTTCATGGTTGCACAGTAGGAAGCAATCATCGTCGCTTTATTTTTTCGTTGATTGCAAGTCGAATCTCCTAGTCGTCGTGCGCGCATTGCCATTTTCATGTTATCCATGTCTCCCAGCAGACACAAAGCAAATATCATTCGTGGCATATCTCTCTCATGATGTCACCAAAATCATTTGAAACTCACTCATAGCCTGCACAACCCAAACGCCCTCGTACCATTTGTGAGCAGGAAAGCCTGTTGTTGCAAAATTGAAGTCGCCAACGTACGATGCTAGTAAGATCGTTGAAATTCCCATCGAAGTTACTGTATCAAGCACGCAGTCACTGAGAAGTGACCATGCACGCCGCTGTGTCGGATTTCTTTCAAACATTGAGTGCAGAAGTGCAATCGCCAAGCAATATATGACTAGGAGGGCAATATATCCCCGGTTGACGTGTTCACGAGGTAGCAGCAGGCTCATACGATACACTTGGTGGGTCTGAAGTGCTGCCTCTACAACCTCTCGGCCAAACAAAGTGATGTCGAAGTATGGGCCATCCACACCAATAATTCGTTGACTTAAAAATGAAAAAATTGTAGTTAATCCATAAGGACCACCAACAGTCCATCACGTGTAAATAACGCACAATACACAACTTTTGCTGCGGCATTTGGCCCCTTCGTGCAGCTAGAAACTGTAGAAGGCATTTGAAGCACGTTGTAGACAGCGAACACGAATTGTTTTTTCTGGAAAGGCCACGCAACCATCCACACAATGTAGATTCCATGTATCATAGCCACTGACCCCAAGAAAACAGCGATCATACGGTCATGTTCCGTCCCCATACCCAGACAGTAAGCTTACAACGTTAACCACTTATCCAGGTGTGCACCGGGTGAGTTCCAGTAGCACCACGACGAAAACCCATAATAGAAGAAACCTGCCGCATGAAGCGATACGAAGCAGACCCAGCAGAAACGAATGGCAATGGGGAGAACCGTTCTTCCACAGCGCTTGCACATGTCAGCTCCATCACGTTGTGTCCTTATAATGATCGTTAAACTTTGTTCGCGGAAATTCCATTTATATGTTTCTTGACGTTTATACCTGGGAACGGCTTGGCTCACTAACTGGTGATCTGTCGGGGGCACAAATACAATGCACAAACATTCCTTAAGAACCCACAACAAAATGAATAATTCACTGTACACAAGTGTGATAAATGATTAACTACCCCGCTCTGGTCTACAACTTTTGAAATGTGTCCTCAAAGGCAAGCGCATATCGGTAAAGAGAGGATGGCCGGCAGTTGACAGCATTAGCTAGCAACGGCCGATTTGCGTCAGACGAATTCATCAGCACCGATGTCGATGCTCGGTTTGAAGACGACGTAATTGCAGAAAACTCGGTCCTGTTACCACCAAAAAGCTGATCTCTCTCCATGCAGTACGGTGTATCCGCTGCTACCAGAGGCTGAGGATGCGGATTCACCATGCGCCGAACCCATGGATCAATCCACGATGGAAAAGATGAAATATTTGTGCCACCCAAGTTCATACCGATCAGAGGGTTTGTCAAGACGGTCACATCTCCTGGCAACGCAGAAAGCTTGGTCCCCGCCAAATCCAAATACCACATTGCTTCTAGCTCGAACAGTTCCCTGGGAACGCTTCCGATCGGATTGTAAGGCATGATGAGTACGGACGGGCTTATTTTCCACAACGTATCTGGAAACACTGTGAACTGCGTCGTGTCTAGGTGGATAGATGAATAACGAGGCCACTTCATATGCAGGTCATCCGGAAAGACTCTCAGATTGGACACGATAAAGCCGATAATGTTAAGGGATGGAGGAAATTTGGACGATAGCATTCCAGGTGGAAGTTCTCCATTGGTAAAGTTCGTTCGCATGTACATGGTCCCCTTCATGACCGGGTGATTTGCTTGATCAAAAGCAGCATCTTCTTTCCATTCGGTGATTGTGGTATTATACACCTTGAACGTGTTCAATATGTGGAAGGACTTTAGTACCTGTGGCACCTCAAACTTCGGGCAGTTCCGTACAAGCAAACACTTTACCGAGTTTGAATCAAATTGACTCCACTGCGTTGTGACGTGGTCGCTCTCCCCGTCAATGCCATCCGTAAGACAGTTCAGCAGGACCAGAGAGCATGCCGGTTTCGATACACCCCATGGGTGGACTTGAACCAGACACTGTGGCAACATCGGATTCGCTTCGGCGTGGATATGAAGACCAAGGATAGCCATTCCCCAACAAAAAAATGCAGAACGCATTAGTTTCGAACTCGCCAAGCGATCAGTCCACACAATCACAGTATGCGAGCGACTCTCCTGTCGAGCTCCAAGCTTATCGAACGGAGCAATTGTAGCGCATCGGGGAGTCGCCGACGCAGCTTGATAGTGTTTTGCGGTTGCTATTGTCATCAGCGCTTCCATCGTATTTAAGCTGCTAAGCATGCTGACTGCAAACACCATTCGTGTCGCTAGATCACCCCATGATAGGATGAGGATAATGTTGAACTCGTTCATTGCATTTACCAGCCACCTGTCTTGAAACCAGCGGAGCATGTTAAAATCTCCCGTTGCTACATCGAACTCCTGTGCGTATGAGATCACAAGAAGTAATGGAATTCCAACAGAAGTTACCAAATCAAGGAGGCAATCGCACAAAAGTGCAACCAGACGCATCTTGGTTTTGTTGTGTCGGAACATGTGATGTACAAATGCCGTGGACCAACAATTGAGTACGAGAAGCGTGACGTAGAAGCGATTCAACCACAGTCGAGGAATATTTCTGCTCATTCGGTAACCTTGAGTGGTTTGCAGTGTTGTCTCGATTGTCTCCCGACATAACAGCAGCAAATCATAATAGGGACCTTGTGCCCCGAAGAAACCTCGACGACCAAATACAGCAGAAAAACAACGGCAGAACACCCCATCGACGCTCCAACGCTTGTGTTGACTTCGACGTCGACTCACCGCGCGTGATTCTCGACGCGCTTGATGATTGCCACGGAAAGTCAGTCGCTTGTTTCGAATCGACCTGGTCACCATCGTAGATGCTGATAAAGTATGCAGCCCAGCAACGACACCGTGTGTGATGGCGATCGCGTGAAAGTGTTTTGAATTCATGCCGATCTGGTAAAAGTCTAAGAAGGTCGTCACTTCCATTCCAGGCAAGGTCCAATAAGCCGCAAAGACAAGTCCAAAGAACAGCCCGCCTACAAGGTGTAAGGAGAGAAGACCTACCCACCACAATCGAATGGCGCTCGGCGAAAACGGAACCTCTTCAGGTGCTCGGACGAGCAAGCTCAGTCTCGGGCCATTGCGCACTGTTTCCATTGCTGGTTACTTCCAGTTGATTCGTGAGAATTTACACGACTACCAGCGCTACCCATCTGTGAGTCCACACCACGCCGATAATAGGCACACCGTAACTTGCAACCAGACCAGGCCTCGAAGCTACCTGACTTCTAATTCTAGTCTACTACCTGGTAGTCTCCCAGCCACAGCAATTACAGAGGCAAGTATAGATGGAAGTACTGGCAAGGTTGCTTCATTTCCAGCACTCTTTTCTTGGTTCTAGCTACAACATTCACTTTTGTTACTATTTCAGTAATGCTGAAGCGATTTTACGTAGTTGTGACGAATTGCTGCCATCCACGCATACACCTCTCGAGAACGAGATGCTTTGGATGCGGAGGTTTCCAGAATACCGAGTGATGAGGTCAACCTTGAAACAATTCCAAATACCACTTCGGATGCAGAGCTGGTCGATGAGGCTATATCAGTCTAAACAACCGAAGTGTGTTTTGCAGCTACACCGTCACAGTCAGCTTGCTATATGGCTACCTTCGACTGTTATATGAAATCCTGGAAGTCAATTGGGACGAATTTGATAGATTGAATTCGATAGATCGACGGTCAGAGCTCGAAGTTTATCATTTGCGTGCGAGCCCTGATCTTAGGATAACGTTGAAGCATTTTGGGCCCGAACTGAATCAATCAAGTGACGCGAACTTGGCTCAAGCAAGATAATTTAAGTGATCAAGGCATGGCTCTGAGCTCGGAATTGTCGACTAGACAATGTTGGTATGTATCACCAATAGGTGAGAATCCATTGCCGTCGCTGGCTTATCCGTGCCACTTATAGCTCAAGGTTAACAAACGCTTCACTCGCTAATTCGGCCCAAGCTATTCGCAAATCGAACGACAAGCTCCTAGTTGCAAAATGAGCGAGAAGCTCAAGTCTTCCGCTTCCTCATCGCAGTATGTGGACCTCTCGCGGTGGAGCTTCACTATTTGGTGGTCAGTCATTCTCGTTATTCATCTGGTGACTGGCGGATACAACGCAGTCTTCGCCATATTCTACACGGAACTCCAGCATACCTATCTCTACTTGTGTCTCGAGTACTCCAGGATCGGAATGTTGGCAAAGGACCATCATGTCATTGTGAAGGTGAATGCAGTTATGGCGGTATTGCACGGCCTGTGCGTACTTCAAATGGTGGGTGGGTCAATCTGGCGCCGCGAGTTAGCTTTCTCGCTGTGGTCCAAAAGCAAGAATGACGCTTACAGAAGCAGTAAGCTCGACTCGGCGGACAAGGCAGCTGGACTGAGGATCAAAAGTGGCGGTACCTCGCCAAAATCTCGCTTAACACGACTCTATTCAACGGTTTTAGGCCGGCGGGGGCTAGTAGGTGTCAACGGCAGCAACTTCCATGCAATCCTACTCGGTCGTGAATTTGTGGAGACGGGACTCCAGACAGTGCAAGCATACCGGATGAGCTGGTTGCTGCCACGTATGCTGCTCAACCGCTTCTTTTTGAGTTTGATTGTGATAAATTGCTGGTCTTCTGTTTTAGTCTACTCATTTCTGTTCCGACGGAACGAGGCTCGCAAGCGGTTTGCCTATCTTGTTTGCGATTGCGCCTTGAATCTCGTATCCTGTATTGGAGTACCTTTAATCGTCGTGCTTAGCTATGTTGATGAGTATGACCCTCAGTTGACTGGTTTCGCCGTTGAAAAATGGTATGACGATGAATGGTCAGCTCGTGTCCTGAACGAGTTTCAAATGGTTCTTGTGGTTTCGTGGATGGACCTGGCAAGCCGAACCATATTTTCTCTTGGAATAATTTCGACAACGAATAGTTTGAAGGATCTTTTGCGTAGATCATCCGGTGCTAGCTCAAGGCGTATTGTTTGTGATGCCGAAGACATCAAACTTCCTGGTAATGAAAATGACCGCGCAGCCTCGGCACAAGTATACGCTCATGACCACCCAAAGAATGCCAACTGGCGGACACGTGCAAGTCGTCGCATATTGCATTCTGTTTACGCGATTTTCGCGTTGTGGGGATTGGTTATCATTGGTCTGCACCTACACGTTTCCGTGCAGCCTGAACTACCACAATGTGCCTTGCAGGTGCATCCATGGGCTGTATCGAATCCTGCCTGTTACTTAGCAGTCCTCGATTGCCATCGTCTTGGAATCTCTGGTAAGATGCACGAAGTAGAAACAAAATGGGATGAGTTTGACAGAACGACAGTCGTCACGTTAGTTATTCGCCATTGTCCAAAACTCGAGATTCCAGACACTATTGGTGATTTTCATTTGACCACTGGTATCAAGGTGTATAATACAACTATTACTGACTGGGGAGAGACTGCCGCCATCACGAACACAAACCACCCCGAGATGATTTGGTTTTACTTAGTTCGCGTCAATATGACAGATGGTCGCCTGCCTGCGGGTATTCTGTCAGCTAATTTCCCGGGCTATCTGTACGATCTTGAGTTTACATACACAAATATTCGGGAACTACCGGACGATCTCGACTCGAAGTGGTTAATTGGAACGACAGTTTACTTCGAGTACAGCGAACTCACCAGCCTACCGCTCTCAGTAATACGCCTTCAACCTTACAGTATTTCGCTGACTGGTAGTCCCATCACCGAGCTACCACCAGAGATTTTTGAGGCCGAGGGCATGACATACATGTACATGGCAGGCATTAGCATCCAGGAATTGCCCCGCAACGTCGTCAATCTCTCCCCACAGCTGGTGTATGTAGCCTTGGACGCCACAAACGTCTCATTCTTCTGGCCTTGGATAGATCCACTGGTAGAGAATCATGCAGAGTTGTTTGTGGGTGGCTCCCCTTACTGCGATGATCTGGAAAACATATTGAGCGGAGAGGCTGAGACGTTCAGCTTGACGCCGTCACCCGAGTACTCAACCATGTTAATGGATTCGTCAGAAGCTAATCGAGATGTGCTTTTAGGTGCAGTCAACTGCGATACCAAATACCCAGTGACAGTCTACCCGATCGATTTTGAGGATAGCATCAGCGCTCTAGCTTAAATCGGCGTTCACTGCTTCTGCAACTTCTCCATAATCTCCCCAAGACGCTGGCAATCAATACGAACGAAATTGAGCGTCTACAAACGGATCTACGCTACCATCATCTCCCAGGCCAGGCAGCTCGCTCCAGCGGTACATGTAGAAGATCGAATCGCTAGCAACTTCGAGAAAACTGAGATGAAGAAATGGATTCGAGGGACAGAATTCAGGTCACGAACGCCTCTGGACGTCGCGGGAGACGAACCAGAGCTGCCGGACAAGAAGAAGCATATGCAGACGCATCCCACCAAGAGCAGATGCCGAAGAGATGCTCCAGTACTTAATCACGACCACGGAGGAGGCTTGCGCAGCTCTGAGAACGGACAGGAGTAAGTTAATTAGCCGTCGCTCCGTGTCTAACAACATTTGCGTTGAGGCGGTCGACGAATAGACAGCGTGTCTGTTTCGAGACACAATAGAGAAGCTGGGTGCGATTGTGGCGAATGAGCGGATCGGCCATGTGTAGGAATTGACGCAGCTTAGATTCCATTCATTGTTATTTTTCACTTTTTCCAGAGGATTGTCATTTTACCTTGGCTAATCCGGTATCCTGACCCTATCACCTACACAAGCAATTCATCACTTCTCGTTAAACTTGTTGTCCTGGAAACAAGCCCAAATGAAAAACACTGTTCCAATTTCCAGATCGGACCTCAATGTTTCCAGTACTATCTGAAGCTCGTTCGCAACAGAACCACTCGTCGTACTATTTTCACAAGTCGAACCTGTGCTTTTAGCAAGATACTAGATCCAAGATGCAGTCCTCAAGAGGCGTGCAAACTCTCTACAATACGAGCTTCGCTTCGCTTGAATGTCAGCAAATAGATGAGCGGCAATTTTGCTTGCTTGTATTATACTATCACAGCTTGGATGAGCTGCTACACTGCAATGACTAGCAGGAGAGGCTCGGTAAAAAAAAAGCTGTCGAGGTGACAAAACGGCTTCTTGATTGATGCCTACCAAATTCAACACTGTGCGGATCTATGCAAACGTTTATGACGGATCTGAAGTTCTCATTCCGCACCTTTCACCATATCATCAACACTCTTTTCCATCTTTTGGAGGTGGTCAATGTGCTTTTTGCTTAAGTAAACATTCAAGTTTAAAATAATAGTTTGTGCCCTGTTGCTGATGTCTTTGGGCTGAAATGTTACATCCGCATGCACTCTTATCCTACTACTTTTAGCCCTCGATGCAAACTTGAACTGACCACTCAATTTTTGTTCGAAGCAACTGAAGCACAATGCCGAAGAAGTTGAAGTCGGCGCTACAATATGTGGACCTTACGTCAGGGAACTTCGCAGTGTGGTGGTTTATCTTGCTTGCTATTCACTTGGCTACTTGCGGATACAACGCGGCTTTCGCGCTGTTTTATTATGAACTGAAAGAGACGTACTTGTACCGCTGTCTCGAATACTCTGGAATCGGCATGCTGGCGAAGGACCATCCGGCCATTGCCATTGTGAATTCGTTCATGGCTGCGATGCACGGCGGCTGTGCGTTGCTGATGATCGCTGGGTCAATACGGTACCGTGAATTTGCATTCTTCCCGTGGCCTGAAGGAAACTCGAAATCGCCAAGCAAGGGCTCGCCCATTGCAGTAAATGGTCCAACCGCTGATGATAGAGTTGGTTCACGAATTATAACTATGAAGCGCCAATATTCCAAGATTTGGGGCCGGGAGGGTCTGATGGGCGTAAATGGCAGCAGCTTCCACGTGATTCTGATAGCTCGTGAGCTTCTAGAAACGATTCTTCAGACTGTTCAAGCCTACCGGATGAGTTGGTATTTACCTCGTATGCTGCTCAATCGATTTTATTTGAGCTTACTAGTTATGAACTGTTGGTCGTCCGTCTTCATCTACTCGCTACTATTCAAGCGGAACGAAGCCCGCAAACGGTTTGCGTGTCTTGTTTCCGATTGCATCCTCGACCTTGTGTCGTGCATGGGCGTTCCACTGATTGTCGTTCTGCGCTACCTTGGTGACTACGACGCTCATCTGACTGGCTTTCCATTGATATACTGGTACGATGATGTTTGGTCTGCTCGGGTACTGAACGAGTTCCAAATAGTTCTAGTAGTGTCGTGGTCAGACTTAGCGAGTCGAACAGTTTTTTCGTTTGGGTTGATAGCAACAACTACCAGCTTAAAGGAACTTCTACGCAAGGCTCCGGGAGGCAGCAAGAAGAATATCGCCATTGCTCCTGATAACATCAAGGTACCTATTCGACCAAAGAATTTTAAGGCTATCGGTCCTATACTATCACAAGTTGAGCTTGCAACGGAGCCTACGAAATTGGTCAAGGTCGGAGGTGGTAGTTACAGCGGCGCAGGTCTGCGCACACGAGGTGGATTGTTGCGCTTGGCACACCTCATTTTCGGTGTATGGGGAGTTTTGGTACTTGGCCTGCACATTCACGCATCTGTGCAACCAGAGTTACCTCAATGCGCATTACAATTGCATCCATGGGCAATGTCTAACCCAGCCTGCTACCTGGCCATCCTCGATTGTCACCGTCTCGACATATCCGGCGCAAAAGATGAAGTCGCGGCTAGATGGAGCGAATTCGACAGATCCACCGTGGTCACACTCGTTATCCGCCATTGCACGGCGTTAGAAGTCCCCGACTCGATCGGTGATTTTCACTTGACCACAGGGATTAAAGTGTACAACTCAACCATCAGCGACTGGGGAGAGACTGCAGCAGTCACGAATACCAACCACCCGGCACTAATATGGCTTTACTTCGTCCGCGTTCATTTACCTGATGGTCGCCTGCCTGAGGGTGTTATGGCTGTTGATTTCCCAGGAAACCTGTACGACCTCGAGTTCACCTACACAAATGTGCGTGAAGTACCCGAGGATCTCGACACAAAGTGGCTTGTCGGAACAACGGTCTACTTCGAATACAGCGAGCTCACAAGTGTACCACCCGTCCTCCTGCGGTTGGATCCCTACAGTATTTCGCTGATAGGCAGTCCAATCACGGAGGTGCCACCGGAGCTCTTCGAGGTTCCAGACATGGTCTACATGTACATGGGAAGCATTGACATCCAAGAGCTGCCCCAGAACGTGACGAATCTATCACCAGCACTAGCGTTCATCTATTTTTCTGACACAAACATCTCATTCTTCTGGTCGTGGATTGACCCACTGGTCGAAAGAAGGTTGGACAAGCCACGCGCTGCTTTGCTCATGGGAGGGTCGACCTACTGCTCCGAGCTGGAAAAAATGAAAAGTGGCGAAGCCGACGCGTTCAGTGTGTCGCCTTCGCCTGCGTATTCCGCTATTTTGACGGACTTCAAGACGAACCAAGACGCGATTCTCCACACTGTCAACTGCGGTTTGGAGAACGCAGCGCCCGTCTACCCCATCGCCTTCGAGGACAGCATCAGCGCGCTGCAATTTGCATGACCCTAGAAATAGTCCAGAAAGTTGAAGTTTTTAGTCCTCTGCTATCCAATACCACCGTCTCTACACACAAACAGCTCAGATCGGGACTATTTCCATTTCGTTGGCCACGCTTCGAGCCGTTGAGCAGCACCTGGCGCTGGCAGTGGACGCTGCGCAGCGCCATCTGTAGGCTGCGACCGCCCTCGACGCTTCTGCACCATGTTCGCAAGACGTAGCGGATCGTTTCCAGAGTCTCGCGAGTGAAATTGAGCGCCTACAGACGCAGCTACAGGCCGTTGTAGCGAGCGTCGTGACCCAAACGAGACACAAGCGCGTTTTCGTCGCTTCTGACGCTCCACACACTGCAAGCCAAGGCCCAAATGTGATGGACGCGGAAACAGAGACGGAGGACGACACAATGGACCCTTCGCAGCAAAATTCCGCCCAGCAGGAGGCGCAGCCCAAGCAGGAGAAGCAGCCCAAAGTGGTGACCAAACAGCAGATGGCTGCGTCCTTGCAGCGCTTCGTGCAGGCCACAGGGGAAGCCGCCGCTGCTCTAGACACACGTAAGAAGAACATGATGCTCCCAATCGCCTTTGGGGCGTGTCGGGCCGTCTCAGGGAACGTCCTTTTGAGGCTCCAGAGGCGAGAAGCTCTGAACGACGCTTCTGCCTGTTTGTACCGAGATACACTGGCCAAGTTAGCTCATATTGCAAGTGATGAACGTGCCACTGGACGTATCCACGCAAAGACGCTGACTCAGGTGATAGACCGAGTGGAGGCGGCGCTGCGGCTAGCGGACGAGGTCGACGGGACTCCGACTGCGCTGTTTGGAGCGGAAGTGCAGTCCGCTCAATCCAAGCTGAGGAAGTACGCGGAAAATCACGCAGAGGATTCGCTCATGAAGATGCACAAGTATGTGGAGAGCATGCAGCAGCAGAAGCGAGGACTGAGTGGAGATCCCGTCGAAGGCCCCATGAAAACGCTTATCAGTGACCTGCACCTCGAAATGAATATGTACATGCTCAACCAGAAGATTGGCCTGCCTCCGAGATCCGATGTGCATTGGGTGGCCTTTATGGAGATTGCAGAGGCCCTCGGTGATTGGATTGGGCGCACAGCGATGACTGCGACACCTCCCAAGACTCTGAAGCCCATGTTTCGAGTAGCGCAGAACTTTACGAAAGAATTCCCCCGTCGGTTGCCGCCTATCTTGCTCAAGTGAGTCGTGATATATTTCTGCCTGGCTGTCTCCGTGATTAACGTCGCTACGTACTGATTGTAGGAATGCGGGAATGCGTCTACGTTTCAATAGGCAGCAAGAACGAGCGGAGAAGAAAACAAAGGACAAGAAGAGTAAATAGAGCCGGGTGCTGCAAGAACAGGTAACGCTAACCTGGGGTGAAATGTTGGCACCGGCATTGTGCATTTTTGTGATGGCTCCGGCAGACAAATTCATGCGAGCTGCGTTGAAGCCAGTACTATGATTTTATCAATCAAGAAGTTCCTCGTTGTGACCCAGTACAGCATCAAAAACCGGTTGCTATTTTTCTGGTAGTTCTGCGACAGAGCATGTGTTCGAGTGTCTTCCTGGACAAGGACAACTCGAGACGCTACCATTTCGGTCTTCTCCTCGACGACTATTTTAGACGGGGTCAAGTGCATCTGTGGCAAACGCTTTCACGTACTTTAGTGCTCTCAAGCAATCGCAAGCTGAACGACCAGAACCATGCCAGGAAAAGTGAAGCCTTCATCTTCCTCAACGCAGTACGTCGACCTCGCGCCATGGAGTTTTGCACTGTGGTGGTTTATCATACTCGTAGTTCACTTAGTGACGTTTTCGTACAACACCGCGTATGCAATGTTTTACTTCGAGTTGCAGAAGACCTACATGTACCAAACTTTCGAGTACTTCGGTATCGGAATGGTGGCGAAGGACCACCATGTCATCGCGAATGTGAACGCTGTCATGGCTGCATTGCATGGAATGTGCGTACTGCTAATGATTGGGGGGTCATTTTGGCGTCGTGAGCTTGTGTTCTCGCCATGGCAAGAAGGAGATGGCAGCTACACTTCAATGACTAGCCGGAGAGGCTCAGCCAAACACGCTGTCGAGGTAAATTCGATCGACAAAACGGCTTCTCGATTGATGTCTGCCAAATTCAACACCGTGCGGGTCTATTCGAAAGTTTGGGGACGTAAGGGTCTCCTCGGTGTAAACGGAGGCAACTTTCACGCTATCCTAATTGCCCGTGAGTTCGTGGAAACAGCACTTCAGACGGTTCAAGCTTATCGAATGAGTTGGTACCTTCCGCGGATGCTGCTCAATCGATTTTACCTTGTTTTACTCGTTCTGAATTGCTGGTCCTCAGTTTTTGTTTACTCACTGCTTTTCAAACGAAACGAGGCTCGCAGACGTTTTGCATGTCTGCTATGCGACTGCATCTTGGATTTGGTTTCCTGTATCGGTGTACCGTTGATCATTGTGATGAGTTACGCAGGTCAATACAATGCTCGAATTACTGGATTCGACATGGAAAGATGGTACGATGAGGAGTGGTCTGCCCACGTGCTCAATGAATTCCAAATGGTCTTGGTGACTTCCTGGTCTGACTTGATGAGCCGAACCGTATTCTCTTGTGGACTCATATCCACGACGACTAGCTTAAAGGAGCTGCTACGAAGAGCTCCTACCGGAAGCAAAATAGGAATTGTATTTGCTGCAGACAGTGTTAGAATACCTGATAAGCCAACCCGCAACAAAAAATCTCCTGACGCGGTAGGTCCAACGCTCCATGGAATCGTTGTATCTCCCCAGGAACCGATCAAGGTTGGCGGTGGTAGCTATGCAGATGCAGGAGTGCGTACACGTGGCGGACGTATCTTGCTTCACTTGGTACACTTCATCTTCGGATTCTGGGGAGTTATGGTGCTTGGGCTGCACATTCAAGCATCGTTACAGCATGAACTTCCACAATGCACGTTGCAAGTCCATCCATGGGCGATTTCTAAGCCAGCTTGTTATCTAGCCGTTCTCGATTGTTACCGCCTCGGCATTACTGGCAAAGTAGATGAAGTTGAGGCAAAGTGGAGTGAATTTGACAGATCCTCTGTCGTTACACTGGCAATCCGCCACTGTACTGAACTAGAAATCCCCGACATGATTGCTGAATTCTACCACGCGAGCGGTATCAAGGTTTACAACTCCAGCATTAACGTTTGGAGGGCTTCTGCGGCTATCTCGAATACAAACCATCCTGGACTTGGTTGGGTCTTTTTAATCCGAGTCAACATGACTGATGGTCTTCTACCTGAAGGTCTCCAGTCCGCTGACTTTCCGTCAATGTTGTATGACATCGAAATCTGCTATTCAAATTTGCGTGAGCTACCGGAAGACCTGGACTCAAAATGGCTAATTGGAACGATGGTATACATCGAGTATAGTGAGTTGTCAAGCGTGCCACCATTCCTGACTAGATTGGATCCGTACTATTTGGCATTGACAGGCAACCCCATCACTGAGCTTCCACCTGAAATTTTTGAGATCCCAGATATGTTGTACCTAGGAATTGGCAGCACACAAATCAAGGAACTACCTCGTAATGTCACCAATTTGTCGCCATCGCTGTCATTCATCTACATCACCAATACGAATGTGTCCTTCTTTTGGCCATGGATCGACCCACTTGTCGAAAAAAAACTCGAAATGCCACGTCCGTTGCTCATGGGTGGGTCATCCTACTGCGCGGAACTTGAATCGATCACAAGTGGAAAAGCCGAAAGGTTTAGTGTGTTGCCGTCGTCCGAGTACTCGACAACGTTAATGGATCCGTCTGAAGAAAACCGAGCTGTGATTCTACACACAGTGAACTGCGAGGCAGAGTTTGGGATACCATTTTATCCCATCGCTCTTGAGGACGCGAAAAGCGCGCTAGTGGCAGCGGCATAAGGAGCGTCGAAGCCTTTATCATCAACAACCCAGTACTCGCGCCGTGGAGTTTCGCACTGTGATGGCTCATTCTTCTCGCGCTTCATTTTGGTAATGCTCGGTTCCAATATGACCTACGCGATGATTTACCACGTGTTGCAAAATACCTGTTTGTTCCAGATGTTGGATAACGTTGGAATCGCTATCTCGGCAGAAGATCATCATGCTGTTGCTGATGTGAACGCTGTCATGGCAGCGATGCATGGTATGTGTATCCTGGTAACGATCGGTTGGTCGATTTGGCGGTATGAGCTGGTCGTTTCACCGCGGCCTCAAGAAAATGATGGTATAGTACCAGAAGATGGCGCTCACCTCAAAGATACGACAGCTAGATGGCCCAGATCGTAGTGCTTCACGATTTCAGCAAAACTCATATGACAGAAATGTATGCAAGCGTTTGGGGTCGGCAGGGCATTTGGGCGACAATGGAGGAAATTTCGATGCCATTTTATTTGCCCGTGACCTACTGAAACGGTGCTTCAAACGATTCAAGCCTACCGCTTGGGTTGGTGGATGCTGCTTAATCGTTTATATCAGAGTTTGCGCTTGCTAAATTGCTGGCCGTTCGTTTTCATTTATTTGCTGGTATTAAAAGAAAACTTGTAGAAAATTTGCATGCCTCTTGTACATGTACGACAGCATGGTATAATGTTAAAAGACGACTTGGAAAAAATGGTACAACGTCGAGTGGGAACAAGAAGCCATTTGGTGGATCGACTCATTAAAAAATATAAATTGACCTGAAGTTGTAATTTTTAGCATGATAGTCTCCTCCTCAAATGATGCCAGACACAGCACCTGAGACCGAGGTACTAGTTCCTTGCACAGTCTTGAGCCAGCACGTGCCACCATTGTAGTTGGTCCACGTGAAGGCTTTGCACCCTGTCCTGCCACGACATATATCACAGCAGCTAACTGCCGCTCCACTAAGGACATTGGAAAGATCATTTCCCTTGAAGTCGACATCGTTTAGAAGGGAGCATGTCGAGGAGGAGGAACTGAGCTGAGCAGATCGCGCGCCCACTTTCGTTGAGGAGCTGCCCTTAGCACTCTTTAGCCAACATGTACCAGTGTTGTAGTTGGTCCATGTGTACGCAGTACACCCTGTTCTATCCTGGCAAATTGCGCAGCATCCCTCCGCTGTACTGCTGTACACACCACCCAGGTCATTTCCGGCGTAGTCAATGTTTTCTTCGATCGTAGAGCAGGAAGGTGTTGATCCACTTCCAACCATTGATGACATCGCCCCGCTTTTAATTTGAGTGCCTCCTTTGCCAGACTTCAGCCAGCATGTGCCCGAGTTGAAGTCGGTCCACGTAAATGCCTTGCAGCCACTGGTAGCGGCACAGATAGCACAACACCCACTCGCTGTCCCGCTCAGCTTGCTGGTCAAGTCGTTGCCGATATAGTCTACATTATTTTCCAGAGCAGGACAGGTCGCACCAGAACTACCAGTGTTCGTAGCAATATAGGTCTTCACTTGATCAGCCGCTTCACGCCCAACGTACATGATGAAGCCGTAGGGATTGACTGTTCCATCACGCATGGCACTCCCGTCACCGACAAAGACGTTGCTCGTTCCGATGACGCGCATTTTTTCATCAGCGCAGCGCTTGGCATCAGCGGAGTCGCTTGATGTGTAGCAGCTACCACCAAAGTGGTGCGTGATGAACCCTCGGCTGGCTGCAACCCAGTTCGCCACTGACGTATTATCGGATCCAGCTGAGAGGAATGTGGCACCTTGAGCCACCATAGCACTGACAGTACGCTGGGCATATGACTGCAAGGCTGCCAGGTCGCGATTCGTACCAAAGTATGGGGTGCCTTCGTTGAATGCTTTCCAGTTTCCATTGCCATCAAAGCCTGAGGCCGCCCTAGACTCTGGGTTGTTCACATATAGGGCCAACGTAAACGCGTTGGTGCGGCTGTAGAATTCGCCAAATCCATTGGTGAGAGCCGTTGACTGAAACTGGTAGGTGCGACCTTGAACATCGTAGTTCTCATAGCTGATCAGTGTCGGGCCGGAACTCGTCCAGGGTCCGGTGAAGCCCTGGTTCATGTACTGGTTAATCGCCCAGCTCGGTTTGTTCCTGTACTGGAACGAACTCATTTGGGGGTGCGAGAAGGAGGCAAACACCACGTTTGTGTCGAACAAATTCCTCCCAATGTTAGCATTCGTGATCCACCCAGCTGCTTGAGAGACACCAGCGAAACCATTGCGTCCATTTAAGAGGCTGAGCTGAGAGCTAGGGCCAATGCCACTTTGAATTAGCACCTTTGGTGTACTCAACGCACCCGCAGCCATAAGTACAGCGCCTCGCGGGGACAGAAGCGCTTGAGTTCCACCATTGTAGACCACACCCGTAGCTTTCCCCCCAGAGGCTCGAATAATGTAGTCAACCTTCGCCCCAGTAAGGAGTTTCACATTGCTTCGAGCACTCATGGGCCCCCAAAAAGCTGCAGCAGGTGAATCTCGCTTGCCGTTCTTGAAGGTAAATGGTGCGTGTCCAAACGACTTGCTCTTGCTGTTTCTAGCCGTAGCATCGTTGATAGTGCGCTCGACATACCCCTTTGCTCCCAGGGCCTTCGATACGATCGAGTAGCCTTCTTGAGTATACCAGACGCCATCACTCGACGGTTTGTCGGTATGGCCATGAAGTTTCTCGTTTTCGTCCATCTTGGCCACCATTTGAGCCGCCGAGAATGGCCACTGCATGTTGGTAACGTACGAGTCTGGCGGACGGAAGTAGAGCGCTGCGTTGATTGATGAACAGCCACCGACGAGTTTCCCGAGCCACATGTAGCTGTCACTGATCCAGTCCACTCGGTACTGCTCATTGACGGAATTGTAGATGGTGTTATCATACTCTCCCGGAATGTCAAATTTCGTGAGGCCGCGGCCTTGAGCGTAGTCAGGTGAGTCGGTGCCACCAGTTGCAGCGAGAGACTTGGGACCAGCTTCGAGGATCAAGACGGAGACACTTGAGTCGCGCGACAGGTATTCAGCGGCGACGAGTCCACCTGGTCCACTACCTACGACGATAGCATCGTAAGTTTGAGCGTCGACGGCACCAAGCGCCAGCAATGCACCAACCCAACAACTGAAGCTTGGGAGGCGCATGAAGAGGATTCAATACAACCGGTGGTGGAGAAATCGGAAAATGATCGACATTCACCTTCCGAGTTTCTCGAGACCAAACAATGAACGTCACATGGCTGGAGAGAGGCTACCCGCGACTTGAAGCAGGTGCAAATCGTACCCATCTGGAACTCCTGGTAAGAAACTCTTCCGTGGACCAGCACGTTAGCACGAACAGAAGCATCGAGCCTGTCTGGACTTTGACCCGGTTGTAATGTTGACGTTCAGCAGGTGATGGTGGTGGAATGCCAGGAACAAAACGTTTGTAGAAAACATTCCAGTGACTCATGTCTTTCTGAGGTGTTGGTGCCGTTTCTTGCGCCGAAAACGTCGTGCCGTTTTTATTTTTTTGAACAAGTAGGCGCAATGCCCATGGACTTTCAGCGCCGTGACTCAAGTGAGCCTTCATCTTCGATTACGTAACGCCCCGATAAGCTCTATAAGCTTTATACAGTACTATGAGCAATAGCGTTGAGGCCGCATTGCATTTGGCCTTTTGCTGGCTGGTCACAACACCAGCAACAGTATTATAGTGATGCTTCTTATCATTCAACATCAAATCAAAAAGGATAGCTCCGTCCAAGAAATTCACTCAAACTTACCAATCCTTGCAGTGGCAAAGGAAACTAAACCACAATGATACTACTAAGTCTTTGCTTCTGAAGGCTCATATAGTCGTCTGTGGCCTGTTCTTATGAAAACGAATAGCTTCATGTTCGACTACAGCAAACGTGATGTTGCAAATGAACCTAAATTAGTCGCGATTTCGGTAAACCATTGCCTTGTTTGCCCGGAGGAGCGACAATCTCACGAAATATTCAAGCCCCAGAAATGGCAATACCTTTTCTTGGCGACTTGCCGCAATAGACTTTCAGGTTTGTGAAAAAGTCGAAAGCAGTCGAAAGCGATGTTGTTTCACTGAGGTTTTCAGCACGATATTATGGTGCAGTTCCTCCGAACGGCCGAGGCCAGTTATTTACGCACTAACTCAACTGCATTGCTGTAACAGCTACTACGTCGTATGAAACTACAAGCATTGGTTGCCTTTGCCCCGGAAGCGCCAAATGATCGAACAAGTACTGTGAATTAAAACGGGCGATTGAATTATGATCCATCTTATCGATCCAAATGTCGCTTGACTCCACTAGCATTGGGTATGCCGAGTCTCGTGGGAAAATTAATTAATAGCGTTGTGCTCATCCTCCGCAACTAGCGGGTAGAGTGGACCAGAAATGCCGCTGACTGGGTAGCTGCAATCCACCCAGGACGATATCAAACCGTCAGGCCTGGCTTTGGCGGGGTCCATGAGATTCACTGAATACCCTGTCGACGGTGAAGCGCTGAAAGTGTCTGCCAACCCGTTGGCAATCTTTTCCAGATCATTGCAATAGACAGAACCACCAGCAAGAATTGGCCGAGATACCCAGCGAGCGCTCTCACGCTTCATAAGAGCATCCGTCCACGGCCAAAAGTATGAAATATCTGTGCCGGGAATGTAGATAGAAGTGAGAGTTGAAGAGAGTTGCGTGACATTCCAAGGGAGTTCACGGATATTAGTGAAACCAATACCCAAGTCTGTCAAACCTTCAATCTCGAACACTTCAGCCGGCAGCTCGCTAATAGGATTTCCCATGAGGGATAAGTAGCCTGGTATGATACGGACCACTGAAGCTGGTACCGTTTGTAGTTGACTGTACTCAATAATAACGTATGACCCTAGCATCCACTTCGTATCAAGATCATCCGGTACGTCACGCAGATTCGTAACACAGAACTCGAAGTCGTACAGATTGAGGGGCGTATCACTTGATAGGAATCCGGCGGGAAGCATTCCGTCGGTCATGTTGACACGAGCCATCATCAGCGAAAGAAACGCTGGGTGATTCGTATTTGTAATCGCAGCCGAAGCCCTCCAATCGACAATCGTAGTATTATAGACCTTGATGCTAATAAGTTGGTGGAACTCGGTGAAAATATCAGGTATGTCGAGCATTGGACAGTGCTTGATCAGCATCATTACCACAGTTGACCCGTCAAACTCGCCCCAGTTTTCATCAATTTCGTCAAGCCGACCCGATATATCGAGTTGGTAGCAATCAAGACAGACGAGGAAGCACGACGGTCTTGACACCGCCCATGGACGAACTTGAAGTATGCACTGTTGCAAAGCTGTCTGGATCGAAGCTTGAATATGAAACCCAAGTACCAACAATCCCCAAAAGAAAAATACCAAATGCACTCCATGCATCACGACATGCGATGCGTGTTGTACCCGCGTTGTCTTTTGGACAGAACTACCGATCATTTTTACAGGAACTCTGCCTTCCATGGCTTTAGAAACTTCAACTTCACGACCATTCCTGACCGATTTTACTTTCACTTTTTTTGGAGTAATTAACATCGAGTCTGATCCAGCGACTCGATTACCACGCCAGGAAGATCGAAACAAGAGCTCTTTTAAGTTCGTCGTTGTCAACAGCAAACCGATTGAAAAAATGACGCGGCTAAATAGGTCTGACCACGAAACAACAGCTACCATTTGAAACTCATTCAACGCTCGAGCAGCCCATACATCGTTATACCACGGGTTCATACCAAAGTCAGTAACCTTCGGATCGTACTGACCCACATAGCTCAGCACCACGATACCTGTCACACCCATGCACGATATCAGATCTAGCGCGCAATCACATGCCAGACATGCAAACCGCTTGCGAGCTTCATTGCTACGAAAAGGTAGAGCGTGGACAATTGCCGATGACCAACAGTTCAGTACAAGACCCACCACGTAGAATCGGTTGAGCAGCATACGTGGAAGTAGGAAGCTCATGCGATATGCTTGGATGGTTTGAAATGTTGTCTCGATAAGCTCCCGGGTGATCAAGAGTAGGTGAAAGTACTGTCCGTTAACGCCTAGCAGTCCGTACCGGTTGGTCAGTGACGAAGTTAACTTGGTGACACTGCTACGTAGAGCTGAGTTCACACGACTAGAATATCTCCTTGAGTCGGACACAGTATGCACACTTCTTGGGGTATCAGGCACGATACTGGACCCTCCCCATGGCGTGAATGTAAGTGTCCGAAACCACAAGGAGCTCCCAATCATAAAAATGATACAGAGCCCATGGATTGCGGCCATCATCATGTGAACCACAGCGATGATCACATATTTGTCAGGCGGCATTCCGACGTGATAAAATACCAGATAGCGACACAGGACCGTTGCTTCCAACCCCCAGTAGAAGATGGCATACGCCGCATTGTAGCCGCAGGTAACTACATGCACAGCAAGAAACACGGACCACCATATTGCAAAGACCCACCACGACACGACACAAAGATCATCAGTTTTGTGTGTGCTCATGAAGCAATCTCGAAGCACTTCGAGGATTCAGAGTTCGTCGCTGAGTGGAGCTGGAATTAGGTTGTGTGTGGACAGGAGTTTCTAACGTATTTTGGGGCTTCACCTTAGTCCCTGGTACTATTATATCTCAACAGCACATGTGAGACTGTATGCACAGCCCATCACCTACCTTGCGATTGAATGCACAATGCACTCGAACTCTATCACCCAAGAAATCGTGATTGTGTCCTGGTGGAGTTTTGCAGCGTGGTGGTCCGTGTTTCTTGCTGTGCATGTAGTTACCTGCGGCGATAATGCATTGCATGCGTTCAACTGGAACAAACTACATGTACACTTTGTATTTCACTGACACCAAATTGCTACAAAACCATATGCAACTATTATGTAAGGGTTATGCGCGCTCATGATGATCTTGGGATCCCGCTGTGGTTTCGAACTCTTGTTTTCACACCATCGGAAGGGTCAACCATAGTCGGTGAGATCACAACTGTTATATCGATCACGACTCGTGGAAATCGTGTGGCCGCCGCAATCGACTCCAATACATGGTTACCGAAACATGTGAAAGTCGAATCCATAGCTAATACCTCGGTGAATCCATGTCCCTGACCAGGATGTACTCATGACGACGGTGATGTGGATTCATCGCAGCGGCCATATAATACGGAATTCACTTCCTCATTTTCGTTAGGGGGCTACTGGTACTAAGATTCATATCCGTGCCTCTGTGCAGTCGAGGCTGCCACAGTGCACCCTGCAGCCCATGGGCAGACTCAAGACCATCATGTTTCCTGTTGTGCCTCGATTGTCATCGGATTGTTACCAACCAGATTCCAGTCGAGGGATAGCCCTGGTGGTCTTTTCGACTTCGAGCCGATTTTCGGGAGGTTCCAGACGATAAGTCTAAGTGGCACCTTGGCTCGATGGTCGTCATTGAATATAGTCAACTCCGATCGGTATTAGCAGTTCTATTAGATTTTGGTAGGTAATCCTATCAGCCAGCTTCATCCGGATATTTTCAAGGTAGAAGGAATGACGGGTCTGAGTCTCGGATTTACCTCCGTAAGCGAGCTTCCTCAAAATGTGACGAAACTTTCCTCAATACTCACCACAAGTTATCTTCCTGGGACGAACGTGGCCAACTTCTGGCCATGGATGAGTACCCCCCTGGGTCGTGAAAATGAATGCCTCGTCCAGTTATGGCTGGTGCATCAGTGTGCTGTGTCAACTTTAGAGAAAATTGAGAGTGGATTGGCTGACTCGTCTGGCGCCCTAATATCGCCAAACTATTTCGTAGAGCTCATGGGTCCAGCTAATGTTGACCCTCATGGTTTAATCTCGTCATGGGTGAATTACAGTCCCTCAGTCAGTGGTGCCACTGGACCACTAGTTGCACTGGCGGCAAAAAACACACGCAACGGTCTCCCTTCGTGATACTTTTTACGAAGTTGCACGGGGTCGAGGACGCGCAAACTCAACATGTGTTGGTAGCGACACATTAACGTATTAATGTCCACAGAAAAATGCTGGTCGGAATCGTTCGTCACAACGAACGCATCGACTAAAGCCGAGCAACGGCCACACGGTCTGTAGTTCATTCCAGCCGAACGCGTACTTCAAAGACCTTCAGGTTCATTATGAATTCGAATGCACTTCAACGAAACCCGAGCGCGCCACCAACACAAATTTTGCAGCCGTCGTGTCAACACAATTGACACTAATCGTAGCAATAAATACACAGTTGTGTTACCTGTTTACTGTTGCTGTTTCGTCTTGGTCTTAGAATCTTTTCGTGGTACAAACCCTACTAGCACAGCCGAGGACCTGAAGTTACAACAGCCAGTGGAAGAGGTTAGACAACAAAAGAACAATAAAAAAGCAAAACTCACGTACTCCAATAGAGAGGCTGGCACTCGCCCAGGGCTCTTTTTCGCAAAGCCTTTAAGCTGTCGATCAAATCTCAACAGATGTGGTCGCAAGATTGGTGGTGTCGTAGCTCTGGCAGATTTCTGTATCCAATCTGCTAGAACCTCTCCGATTCTAGCAAACCGAATCCAATCTACTTCTGTCCGCGAAGATATACTGGCTGACTTGCACGCTTTAAAATCATTGCGAAACAAGCTAGCTAGCTTTCCCAGAGGCTTCTCCATGCTATCTGGGTTTAATGCGGCAAGATTACTCATACGATCGATAAATATTTCCATTTTGAGTAGCAACTCTGAACCAGGGTCGTTCCATATCTCGGTGATCGCGTGCTGAGTTTCCTTCAGCTGAGGATCCGAAAGACAAGGCGGCAAGTATGGCCTTTCCTTTGCGAATGCAGTTATCTGAGCGATACGCTTGGTCGTAGCTGTAATCCACATTTTGCTCATTTTTCTCTCGGTTCGACTGCGTGCGATAATCGACGGCAGCATAACAGTTGCGTCTCGAAAGTCTGTCGCGACATCCTCCCTAGGGACGCCTCCATCTCGGATAAACTCAAGCATCGTGTTCATACTTGTCGTGGTCCATTGGGCCACATTGCTTATGGCTTTCTTCACAATAGGTAAACTTTCTCCCTCCTTTAACATGGAACATTCCTTGGCCGAGAGGATGTACTGTTTAATAAGATTGCAAAGAGATTTGTCTTCATCATGAACTGCGTCTCGGTCCACAGGGCGTTTAAGCTCCGGCTCCTCTTGAATTTCTCCGTCTTCGGCGTCCCGTGGTCGCTTCACTCCTCGCTTTTCTTCTTCTTTTTTTTCTTGATCTTCTTTTCCTTCGTCTTCTGTTTCTGTTTCAGAGTCGTAGCCCACGATGTCTTCCGACTCCAATTTGAGGCGGAAATCTTCTCTCTCGATGGGTTTGGTACGATTCTTTTCTGCTCTTCTTTTCTGCGAGGCGCTAGCCACGATGGATCGAGTGCGGACGCGGATTTCATCCAGCAGCTGCTCGATGCGGATTAGAACGGGGGTCATGGCGACAGGAGAGCTAGACGGGAAACCCTCAGCATGGAGAGACACGTCGTCCAGCACGCGCGAGAGCTGCAGCTGCACGGCCAGCAGCACATCCATTTTGGCGATATATTTAAAACGGGGTTAAGAAGAACTGCGTTATGCAAGTATACTGATCTCAAGAGAAACGCATTCAGACAACATTGTAAATTACTTCCCAAGTACCTTCTGTTCGGTTTTTATTCAACGAAACTTCAGTGACATTTTTCTGACTTTGAAGGAATTTTGTATAGTCTAATGTGCTGTTGAGGCTCCCTCATCATCTTCTTCTTCTTCCTTATCTTCGCCTCGGAGCTTGCGTGATTGACGAGCGCTGAAGCTTGGAGTGCGTTTGACGGAGCGAAATGAGAGCTTGTGAAGCCAGCTTCACCTTCAAATTGTTGTTGGGGCTGGAGAACAACTTGAGAACGAGAGCCAACTTTCACATGCATTTCTGACGTACCCTCGGTGTCTTAAAAGCCGTACGTCTTATCCCAAAACTCAATGGGGAATGCCGTGGGCGATAGTGGAGGAGAACAATCCACTGCAAGAGCGAGGAATGCCCAGTTTTGCTCGGACGCGTTCATTAGCAGTGGCGAGTGATCACCGCGAACTGGTGCGCTGAAAGAATTGGAGACGCCATTCATGACGTTTTGGAAGTCAGAGCAGTACGTGGAACCACTGGCAAGTATCATCGGCGAGTATTCGAGCATCATTTCCACGAGAGGGTCGATCCAGGACCAAAAGAACGAGACTTTAGTGTCTCTGATATCAACATAGAACGCATCAACCGTTGGGTGCACCACAGTTGGAGGTAAGGAATCGATGTTGGTGCGCCCGAGAATGAGATACAACATACCACTTGTCTCGAACAGCTCGGGTGGAATATCAGTGATTGGGTTACCGGCCAGTACGAGATAGTACGGCTGCAAACGGATAAGTGCTGGTGGTACAAAAGTGAGCAAGCTGTTCTCCATGTAAATACTTGAGCCAACATGCCACTTTGTGTCGAGGTCTTCGGGTAGTTGCATTAGATTCGTCTCGCAGAAGTAGATTTCTATAAGCTGGACTGGGAAATCTGTTGACTGAAGGCCAAGCGGGAGATGACCATCCGTCGTATTGACACGGACCATGGATATTACCTTCAGTTCAGGATGCTGCGAATTTGTCACGCCAGCATTTGCCCCCCACTCATTTATTGTTGAGTTGTATACCTGAATTTCTTGCAGCAGAATGAAATCGCCCAAGCTATCTGGGACCTCCAAATATGGGCAATGTAAGAAACGAAGCTTTACGGCTGTCTTGCGGTCAAACTTGTCCCATTCGATCTGGACGTCGCGCCTGGCTCCAGCGATTCCAATATTATAGCAGTTAAAGTTGACCAAGAAGCAAGAAGGCAGGACACCAGCCATTGGGTGCACCTTTGGCACACACTCATTCAGTGGCGTTTGAAGTGAGGCGTGTATATGCATAGCTAGTACCACGAAGCCCCACATCGTAAAGCTGATATGAATGCCTTCATGACACGAAATTTTAGATCGAATTTGCACAGCTGCATAAGGGGAAGAGTGCTGTGCCCACCGCGTACTGCCTTCGGATACCGCATTACTTGACTTGCAGCCAAGGGGTATAGGAACTGCCAAAACAGGTTGTACGACTTGGTTGCCGTTCAGGACGGTGCTTGGTTCGTGGGAAGTTCGGTTATCACTTCTTGGAGCGCAGCGTAACAGTTCTTGCATGTTTGTTGAGGCGATTATAAGTCCCAACGAGAAAATGACACGCATCAATAGATCTGACCACGATGTTACCAATATCATCTGCGCCTCATTTAGCATTTGAGCAACCCAATCATCATTGCTAAGCAATTCAAAGCCAAACCCCGAGATACCGAAGTCGTACTGATCCACGTAGCGCCAAACAATCATTGCAGATATTCCTACAGTCGACATTAAGGCTAAAGTACAATCAGATACAACCAACGCAAAACGACGACGAGCTTCATCCTTCCAGAACCACCGGGAGTGAATTATTACTGATGACCAGCAATTGACAACAAGTAGGGCCACATAAAATCGGTTAAGCTGCATGTGTGGTAGGTACTTACTCATGCGAACTGCTTGCATTGTCTGGAGTGCAGTCTCTAGCATTTCTCGACAGAGTAGGATAGAGTGAAAGTATTTTCCATTCACACCAAAGAGACCTCGTCGGTGGACCAGCCTCATGTACACCCGTCCTATGACCCGCGTAACAGTCTTCGTCGTTTGAACTTGATCAACTTCATTGCTCATTACTGAGTTTTCTTTGTGTTTCTTCACTGTTGGTGTGACTCTTTTGCTGGGTCTCAGTGTATTCGTCAATGGAGAAAAAGGAAGCCTCCATAGTAATCTAATTAGTATGGCCATCACAAAAATGCCATGAGCAACAGCTAAACCAACGTGTACGTAAGCTATCGTACGAAAGTTTTCACGTGGCATTCCGATACTAAAAGGCTCCAGTGTGTAACTCAAAAAGGTGGCGTCAAAGCCCCAGTAAAACCACGCATATCCCGTGTTGTACGCGGATGTAATTAGATGGATGCAAACAATTATCAACCACCAGAACGTGAAGCCACCACGAGAGAGGGTCAGATACTCGGTTTGAGAAGTCGAGGACTGTTGCGAAGGTAGAACCATCCCTCCGAGGGCTTCCAGCGGAAGGGTCCCCTGGTGAATTCAAAAACGGGCTTCACGCTATTCTTGTGCAGGGGCACAAAGTGTACTAGAATATTTCACAAACCTTGCACTACGTGCTTCACCTCAGCGGTAGCTCCCTTACTTTACTTCGCTAACGCCATGTTTCGAAGTTGAACTTATCCAATATTGAAGGCTAAAGGCGTGGATTGAGCACACTCAATATCTCGACACAGCAATGACTCTGATGTATTCATCAGTAGTAGCGAGTGTCAGGACATAGAGGCCACTGCCTCTCCGTCAAGGGATTTGATGTACCCACGTCGGTGACTTTACCGCCGCTAGCGCGTCGTGTATGGACCTCGACTATAATAATGGTCATGGGTGTCTGTAGTTAGCTAAATGAGAAGTTCCTAACTGCATGTAGTTCAATCAACTCTTTTCCTTTTCCTTTCCAGGGGTGGAAGCGCTGAAAAATTACTGGAAACACTGACGTCGCAACGGCCAATATAAAAACACCAGATCAATCCGTGACCACAACAAATGAAATGTTGGTGTCGGTGATATCAAGACACTGACAACAAGCGATCCATTTTAAGGTATTTCAGTGCGGTGGAAATTGGTTGACTGAATAGTATGAATTTTGAAGAGCTTGCGTGGATGCCGCTTGATGAGGGCGAAAGAACATTTTATTATTTGACTTCGTAATAGCTTTTATGGCTGTGGAATTGCAAACAGATACCTCGCGGAGAAGACTGAAATGCATGGCACTTAGGGGAACTTCTATAGCAGAACAGCCCATTCTTTTCAACTTACTTTACATTGTCAGATACTTCGCAGAAGAATTTCGTACCACCGCAAATTCACAACAAAGCACGACGGAAGTCTGCCATCGGATTCACTTTTGGGTCGCACTCAGACGGAGGTGATTTCAATGATGTTTGGGCATGCAACGCCAATACTACGACTCCGCAAACAAGATGTGCGTGCACAGCTCTGAGAAGGTAAGTACTTTGCCATTTGAACGAAATATTTTTCTTGATAGTGTATATTGTTGGTTGACATGGTGCTAGGATCTTTAAGGCAGTACTACACCAAGTCTAAGTGGCGTCACTGCAATTCAAAGTGGAAGTGACGTAGTATTTTCTTTTCAGGTCGAGAAAAGACGTACGCTGCTCGATACGATTTGATTGAATGCGTCAGTATCGAAGCAACTCCTACACCGTTCCCGTTGCAAATCAACCTACATGTACATGTATAGAGCGAATTTCCAAGTCTGGCCACGATATTACCAAAACAATATGCATTTCACTCAGTATTTGCGTGAACCATTGACTATCTTGTATTCTAAAGCCACTGACGCAATCCTGTGAAATGCTCCAAAGGCATTCCAATTCAACTCGGGTTGCTGTTATCGAAGTTCCAGAAAAATGCAGCGTGATCGTGGTAAGTGGCATGAGTAGGACGACAAGCCTTCAGCACGTAAATCGAAAGAATGAGAAAGTCGCATGTTCAGTGAGATTGCAATCGAACGCCGATAGAGCAACAAAAATTAATTGGTTGTCAAGGATTTATGTCAACACCAGCAAAAATAGCGATCTGATGACGTTTATTGCTAAAAATGCTCGTGATGTTGAGTCCTAGCCACAAACGTCCTGCGTAGCAGCCATCGTAGCATGCCGCCGCACCAAGTCGGGACCGTGAAGGCTCCTGGTCTTGCTCAGATCCGAGCTCATGAACGTATTGCGCGACTTCGGACAGACATCTTTTCTCCTGGAGCCCTTTGGATTAGCTGGGTTACTTTCATCCTGCTCCATTTTTTGTGTTGCCTCTACTTCACGATGGCAGGTTGGTGTTACTGGAATTTGCCTGGTACTCGATTAGACCGGTGGCTATCCATGCTTTATATCGGAATGGGCACTGAGTACGATCGTATAATTGCTGTTGTTCATGCTGGAATTGCCGTGATTCATGCAGCCTATCTTGTGTGGATGGTCGGGTGGAGTCTGCACAAGAAAACGTTTGTCTTCGCTATCTACAACGTTTTCAGATTACCAATTAATCTCAGCAGTATAGGGGACAGCAGCCCTTTACTTTTGCCTGTTAAAGATGGCGTCTTCTGGTTGTACAGAGCGGTATTCACACGGGATGGGTTTCTTGGCGTTGATGGACCAAACTTCGATTTCGTGTTGCTATGCAGGGAGGTAGTGGAGACAGCACTTCAAACGCACCAAGGCTACCGAATGAGTCTGCTACTACCACGAAAAGAATTAAACCGAGGCTATGTTGCTCTTCTAGTTTTGAACTGTTGGAGCATAGCTCTTGTACACACCGTTTTCGAAGGGAACGCCACAAGGCGGCGATTGATAGCGCTTGTCTGCGACTGCGTGCTCGATTTAGTCTCCTCAGTAGGCCTTCCGATAGTGCTTGTGGGAATCTACATATCCGATTTCGATTTCAAGACTTACGGCTTTCCATTTCTGAAATGGTACGAAGATGTGTGGCGGGTTCACGCGACGAGCGAATTCCAGATGATATTAGTGGTTTCGTGGGAGGATTTAGCGATGCGGTTTGTATTCGCCATGAGTATGCTGGGCAACTTGAACAACATGAAGAAGCTGATGCGTGCAAGACCAATGAAAACTGTAAGGACAGGCAACAATGCTCGTCATCGGGCCACAGCAGTAGCCCCGTTTCATGCTAGTTTCGCGAACCTGAAAGGAGCAATGCCCACTTTCGATGGTGTCGACGCCCAATCGGTTCATTACTGGGTGGGGAAGATAACAGAGGTGGTTTTTTTCGTGTGGGGATTGGTAATTTTAATCCTTCATCTTCACGCAGAATCGATAACTGAGCTATCGCAGTGTAAGATGCAAGTTAAACCCTGGATGTCTGTCATGCCGTCTTGTTCCCTACTTGAATTGAACTGCCATGAATCCGGTCTTAGTGGATCAAATGCTGAGGTTACAGCCCAGTGGAGTACGTTTGACTCGACAACAGTGGTGCGGATTGTCATTCGGCATTGCCCTGAATTGGAACTTCCATCAATACTGACCGAATTTTCGCAGCTGAAGGAGTTCAAAATATACAACTCAACTATAGTCGGCTGGGACAATGCTGCTGCAATCACAAACAGCTATCACCCGATGCTGACGACGCTCTTTCTTATACGTGTAAATATGACGAATGGTGAGCTTCCTATGGGTCTTCAGGCTGATGATTTTCCCCTGGCATTGGAGGATATTGAGTTTTGTGTTACCAACTTGCGTTCCTTGCCTGAAGATTTGGATATGAAGTGGCCTCAATATGCGAGTATTTATCTGGAAGCTAGCGAGTTTAAGCAGGTTCCTGCATCACTGGTTCGGCTTGCGCCATACGATTTATCTCTTTCAATGAATCCAATCTCATCGCTTCCAAGGGAACTGTTCGAGAGCGAATCGGTGGTATACCTCAGCTTTGGAGGAACTTTCATCTCAGAACTTCCCCAGGAGGTTGCAAAGCTGTCCTCAGCTTTGTACGATGTCAATCTTAGTGACACCAACGTATCGTTCTTCTGGTCGTGGATCGATCCACTGATCATGGGACCGACAGATTATCCTCCCATTACAGCTGGAAATACACCATACTGCTGGGACACCCAACACATTTTTGAGGGTGGAAAAAACAATTTTTCCAGTACTTCGTCAATGCTTGGCGATACAGACTTATCAGTTCTCTTAAATGCATCTGTAGATAACTGGGCTACTCTGAAGAATGCTGTATCGTGCGAGCAAATTGATAGTACATGGTACCCACTAGATTTTGAAGATGAGTACAGTAAACTAAAATGACTTCCCCTCTTTCCTCTTTCTGTTGGTGCGTACTTAACACCGGCAGCCCAGCTTTTGTGAACCAAACGAGCTACTAAAACTATCGTCTTGCACCACAGGCCGCGGGGTTATATATCTATTAATTGCTGAGCTTGGAGCTGTTCATAGTTTTGCTGCCATTGTCACCTTTCCTGTCCTACAACCATGTTGAGTTGTCTTCGCCTTAAGAACCGGACCCTCGCAGGACCGCACCGTGATCGAGTGCCCGCTCGTGCTATTGATGATCACACCCCAAGCGATTTTTCGCCTCTTGCCTTACGGTTCTGCTGGCTAGTCTTCGTGATATTGCATGCGTTTTGCGGAGTCTACTTTGCTTCAACGTCAGCAGCATACTGGCAATTACCTGGGACTACATTTGGTCGATGGCTATACTTCTACGACCTAGGCGTGGATCCCAAAGATCACAGAACGATCTCTATTGTCCATGGGTGTCTGGCAGCGATTCATTTTGGGTACTTGCTATGGATGTTGGGATGGTCGACCACAAAGAGTGAACTTGTGTTCACTGTTTACAATGTGTTTGGTCACCCTGCCGCTGGTATGACGGAGAAGCATACAAAAATTGCGTATCGAATTTGCAATATGTATCATGCACTTATCAGAAAGACTGCGCTGGTAGGGACGGACCGTTCTTCGACTTAGTATTGCTGTGTCGAGAGGTACTGGAGACCGCACTTCAGACAAACCAAGCCTACCGCATGAGCCAATTGCTCCCCCGTAGCCAACTAAACCGAAGCTACATTTCACTACTAGTTGTAAACTGCTGGTCTACAACAATTGTACACTGCCTATTTCACGGAAGCTACACGTTGCAGGACGATTTCTATTAACTCTATAATATATCAGTCTATAATCTACGTTGTCCAAGTCAACCGTTCCCCAAGACCGGGAACCAGTGAACTGTCGTTCACTTGGAGTTTGTATACTCCTCAGCACTTCCTCAAGCAAGGTGCTGTGTGACCCCGTCACACTTGGTAGCACTTGTAGTCAATCCACGCCTACGCGGGTAGGATTGTACTACCTGAATCCTCGGTGGTCTCAAGCGTTGAGCCACAATGGATCGAAGTGAGTTTCCTCACTTGAACGACTTGCAGTTCGAGTCCGTTCGGAAGATGGCGGGCATCTTTGGGATGTATGCCCTCCAGAGCTTGGCGGCACCAACGCCTGCCGAGCAACTCGAGCGTGTGAGCGCTTTCTACACGTACGAGGGAGGGTTAATCGTCCATGTACGTGGGAGCCTACAGGCTCCCGTAGCGTAACCGAAGCCGGCTCAGCCCAAGCCTGTGAGGCTGAAGGTTAACCCTTACGAAGGAAAGGAAGGGGAAAACCTTCACTTCTGGGTCCGAGAGGTGGAGCTGGCCATGGACGCGGCTCTCGTCTCGGACGAGCGACTCCGCGTCGCTTTCCAACCTTAGCGGTCGAGCTAAAAGCTGGGCGTACGCTCGCGAAGCGACGTCGCCGGGATGCTTTGCATCCTGGGCTCAGCTGTGTGAACAGCTTCGAGCCTCCTTCCTCCCGGCGAACTACGAGTATCGCCAGCGCTCACGCTTCCTTGCCTGCAAGCAAGGGAGGCGTGAGCTGCATGGATACATCCAAGAGATGCGGGAGCTTACCGCATCTCTGGTGGGAAACCCCCTCCATGAACACATCAAGGTGACGGTGTTCATGGATGGTCTACGTGTAGGCCCCACGCACGCAGCTGTTTCGGGTTCAGGCTAGCGCCCTGGAAGAGGCGATCCAAATCGCTCTTCAAGAGGAGTACAGCCATCGACAGGCTC
>JAHWLE010000081.1:0-42388 GCA_024679135.1 Phytophthora foliorum
CGAGTTGCCAGCAACTTGCGGAATGACAACCCTGCGCGCGCAGCGGCTGTCGTGCCGTCGAGCCAGCGGCTCAAGACAGGCGACCCGGCAGACGAGGCGAGCCGCGTCTATGCACGACGCCCCCCCTGCTCTGGCGCTCTAGGTACCTCGACCTCCCACTCTTTTTCCGAAAATGATTCGCCCGACACAATGCGCACCTATCGCTAGCTTCAACTCGCAAAAGCGGACCACTTTGGTTGGAGCTTGCCAAGCGAGGACGGTGCCGCCTCGTGCGTGAGGCCACAGCAGTGTTGGCGTAACTGGCGGTTCACGCGCTGCACATCCACACCCGCGGTCTCGTCGGACTTTGACAGGGATTTGCTCTCGGTTGGCTTCCTCCGCCTGCGGCTATAATAACGGGGCTTGATCATCAAGTTGATGGGCATCATCACCCGATCCGCGAGAAGATCGATACAGTCTGGAGCGGCCAGAGGGCGGGAGAAATTCAAAACGATTCTATTGTGCGCCGGTTGTGTCGTTCTCTGGGCCACAATCAAACAATCCAGTACGTCAGTCGCCAAATCGCGGCGGATCGAAGTGGCGTGCGTGGGGAAAGCTGCGGATGATCGAGCTGACGGATGAGTCTCGCCGCGTCTGTAGCCGGCCCGCCTACATGTAATGCATGCCCAGCAGATGTACATGTTGCGGGCGATGGCGACGGTCGGGGGCAAGGCTGTCAAGCGCCCGAGAAGCGCATTCAAATCGCGGCGGCCAGCTGGCCTGGCCACGAGGAGGAAAGTGGCGGGCGCCCAGCGGCTCGGCGCTCCCTCTTGAGGCAGCATTGAGCAAACCACCGCGTTCGGGCCCACGCTGCGATACGTGTGGTACCTTCAGATGATCCGAGGCAATGAGATGGCAGGTTGCCTCCCTTCCGCCAGCCAAAGGCAATTCGCCCACCAGAGCCGGGCTGGCGGCCGACTCGTCTCCCGCGCAACAACAAGCCATCACAGAGACTGCTGGTGCCATGGACGCCTCGGCGCTAGGAGCGTGCGCGCCAGTCAAAGCCAAGCCGAGCGGCTCCAGTCTCGCTGCGCTTGAAGCTTTACTCATGGCGGCCGCGTGTCCCAAGGCCGCGCAGCCTTTCCCCTCGCGAGACTGACCGCAACCACTTCAACGAGATCTTGCGCCGCCGCGAGTGCACCTTCACGCCCCCAGAGAGCTGGAGCTTCGCCGCCGGTGCCGGTGCCCGGAGCCCCTTTCTGTTGCGCACGCACGCTGTCTGTTCGTGTGGAACGGAGCGCTCTCTTCACCAAAATTCCAGCGAGCAATGTCGGCCTTTGCCTCCCTTGGCCTGCAGTCGTCCTCATGGGCCGGCAGCCAGGCCCACGCTCGCTAAAAAATCCGCAGTGTCGAATCGGTCGCTCGATTGCAGCGTAAAGTTGCACTCAACACCTCCATGCCTTTCAAACTCCCGATCTTTCGCCGGCGATGGCAAAGCCGCCAGGAGCAACCTGAGCGAACGGCACCGCGCGTTCTCGGCGGCGTGCCGCTCACATGTCACGCGGTCAACTCCACTGTGTCTCCAGCGCGACGTGGCGACGCCTGATCTAATAAGGCCATACGCCCCATCAAGATACGAAAAGTTGGCGGCAGTAGTCGCCCGCTGGCCTCATGGGCTGTCCTGCATTGCACACTGCCTGCACTCGGCTCTCTGCTGAGGCACGTTGTGGGCAGCTGGCGGGCAATATGCAACGCCGGCCGTCGGCAACCAAAGTCTCTTACAAATACACATCTTTGCTTTTACAAAAGACGCGTATCCCTGTGAAAGTGATCAGAAGCAATTGCCTATTACTAGTAATAGTTGCGGGCAAAGCGATTGTGCAAGTTGACGGGAAGCGAAGGAGACGGTCTGCTTTGGTGGCTCTAGCATTGTTCCTGAACTGTTGCATGATCGACCGTTTGAATCAGGTGCACAGGAGATTCAACGTTCTCAGCGTTAAATGCGCACCCTGTCACCCCCGAAGTCGCCGAGTCATTTAATCAAACATCTAGCGGAACTCTGGAGCTCGATGCGAATGCAAGCCGAAGACCAGCAACCAGTGATAGGAAAAAAATACTTCTGAAGTATTGGTCTATACGCCGGAAAAATATTGCAACTCAAAGCCATCTATAGCTACTGTACTCACAAAAGGAAAGGAAAGACTTCAAGTACACAATACTCAACTAGAGTTCCCATCAGGACTAGGCTGGAAATGGTGGAAGGAACCTTCTTCCAATTGCAAGCGGAACCACCATTGCAATGTTGACACAAACGGCAACAACCATAAGACATCGCTGCCAATATATGTTTTTCCAATCACTGCCAGCAACGTCGCCCGACCGGTACTTAAACAAAAACTTCAAGGAGTGATTGATAGTCCTAAGCAATGCATCGAATGCTACCAGAAAGAAAAACAGTGCTAAACACTCCCAACAAAATGTTGACGAGATTGGTTTTCTGCGACCTCGAACATAATTCTGCGAACCAGCTAATACGTCATCGTTCCTATGAAACCAGGCAATTCATCCGCACCATGAAGTGTGTGCAGCGCCTCCCATTCATCAAATGCGCGTGAGTTCTTCGTGTGCGCCGCCATTGTATCTTCAGTCGTTGGCGTCTGCAGGGCTCGAGAAAATTCACGCCGCGCTTCAATCAAGTTTCCTCGGACAGCGAAGCAGACGGCAGCATTGTTGTGCACGGAGCTGTTGTCTGGATTGTCTTTCAGAAGAGAGATATACCCGTCGCAAGCACGTTCAGCGTCCCCGAGAGCGATCAGAAGATGAAGTCGATATAATTGAGACTTGAGCGTCCCACGAGGCGAAAATTCATTTGCCAGGATCCAGAGTTGTCGACACGCAGCATCGTTCGAAGAGCAGCGCCCGGCATGCAGCAAATACTCGGCACGCTGGCCTAAGATTTTCCAATCAGCAGGGTCAGCTCTATGTTCACAAGAAACCAAATTGTTAGAAAACGAGTCGAATGGTAGATGTACAAAACCGGATGAGCCGTACCGAAGTGAGAATTCGTAAAGCGAATCTTCGTTACGCCAATGGGTCAAAACGCTTGTTGAAATCAACAGTAGCGTTCCTGTCAGCAGAAGCCACATCGCCCAAGCAAATACCTTGTCGGTATGTATCAGTGTGGAGTTCACTCCAGCTTTCTGCTTTTTGGGATGACCAGTGTATGGCACCTCCCGTTCTGGGGTATCCCATGCCGGTGCTGTCAATTGCCGATTCTTGTCATGTGGACTGCTTCTTCGAAGCAACCAGTGTGTGACTGCCCATCCACCGTACGGTACGAAGATTGTAGTAGGGAGATAAGCGTACCGATTGGCGCCAGCAGTAATAATGCCGTGTTGAATGAGACCCGACACAGGAAGCAACATGCCAACGAAGAACACGATAGCAAGCGTGTGTTTAGACACAACTCGGTGTAGCACATTCCAAAGCATTAGCGCTAGTACAAGTACGGTTATCGCCACAGAAAGCAAACAATCGGGATTGTTCAGGCTGAAGTCTCCTGGATGAATTTGGTAGTGGGGGCGTATCTTCGAAGGCCACAGAAAACGATGCAAGATCCAAACGGGGGCTGTGAAAGCTTTTAGCACGAATTCACTGAGAGAAAGAGCAATCACATCTGGAATTCCTCCTTCCGAGTTGGAGATGGCCGTCACAGAGAGAAATACCATCAAAATTGAGACGGAAGGCAGCTTTCTAGCCGTGTAAAAAGCCAGGTGCCTTGGATTGATCATCGCTGGACGAGGTGAAAGCTGACTATAAATCCACAAGTCCACAAGAAAGAATCCTGCGGGCAAAAGTATGCATATGCTCTTCGACAACAACGCACACAGGTAGAGGACTGCGAAAGGCACATCATAAGCCGTGAATGAACAAACCCTCCTCAAAGTCAGTCTACATGGAGAAAGCTCTGCTTACCTGAAGACAGCAGACTGCTCCGGGTGGAATCAGCTCTGAAAATCGAATCGAGTAACACCTTGCTGTCAACAACACCCCCATCCGCGCTTCCCTTCAATGACTTGCTCAGCTTCTGGTGAATATCTGCCACATGAACGAGTAGTGCCGAGGAGCAGAAGAGTGCCGCAAGAGTGTACGGCTGCGCCGATGGCCACGCCACAACTTCGACATGAATCGGGTGTACTAGAAACACCGCAGCGCTCAGACAGCAGGCATTAAAGTGAAGCCCACTCCTCTTTTCCCTCTTCCGCAGCTCAAGTCCAGCACTACTCGGCCGCTTCAACTCGGTCAGCACGTAGTCGATATCCAGCACCATAGCCGACACCTTCGCCAAGACGAGTCCTGCTGCAAAATGGACGATACTCGACACCACCCGAACCCACCAGGCATCCAGACCGACCATTTGCACCACGAAAAACTTGAGCAACCATCCCAGCGGCTCGTACACGTTGAGCCTCACCATCGTGAACATCTCGTACAGCGTCTGGAAGCTCCAAGATCCGCGAAGGGCATGGTTTTCCACGAAATTGGAGCGGTCGTCCCAAATGTACAAGAAATCCCACCCCCCAGAGCTTCTAGTCGTCACTAACGGCGACACATAGGCCACCATGACAGCCCCGCAAACTAAAGCAACAAAATATCCTCGAGGCATTTTCCCCGCTGCGAGTGACTCGTCCAAGAGGTCCTCGAAAGATACGTGCTTGTGATTGGCTGAGCGTTGATTTGATAGGTCTAGGTGTTTCTTCGAGTACAATCGGTGTCAACATGGATTCGGTGTCCCTGTTGTCGAGGCCATAGAAATCTGAGGCAAGATCATCATGGAGGTGGCCAAGCAGTAAACGATGGGTCATTCACACTGAACTACATATAACTGGAAAGTGAATGTCTTGCTATGAAAGCCGTCACCACGCCGCTGTTACATCGAACGACGTTAGTTTTGCGCCGACTTGACGTCAATGCCAATTTTTCCAATGTGGCCGGCAGACTCGAGGCAACGGAAAGCAGCGTGCACGCTCTCTTCGTCGAACCCGAACGTCTTGTAGATGTGCGGTTGGATATTCTGGCTCACCACGACACGGACAAGCTCTTCCGTGAGCTGCTTGCTGCCAATCTGCACGCCGCGGATGATGCAGCCCTTGCCCAGGACAAGCCCCGCGACGTCCGGCATGTTCTCTTGGGTCGCGTGGGTCAAGAAGCCGATCAAGCCAATGTGACCCCCCGGAGCCACCGCGTCAATGCTCTGCGCAATAGTACCGGAGCCACCGTTCTCAACGACAAAGTCGACACCTTTGCCATTCGTGATGCGCTTCGCCTCAGCAGCCCAATCGGGCGTTGTGCGGTAGTTGATGGTGTAGTTGGCGCCAAATTTCTCCTTGACAAACGCGAGTTTCTCGTCGGAGGAGGAAGTGATGATCGTGACGGCGCCCGCAGTTTTGGCTAGCTGCAGACCGAAGATGGAAACGCCACCCGTCCCTTGAAGAAGCACAACTTGTCCTGGACGCAGCGGTGCAAGGCCATACAACGCGTTCCAAGCCGTCACGCCGGCACAAACCAGCGACGCAAGCTGCACGAAGTCCAGTGTGCACTCTTCCGGAATTTTGATCACTGCTTGAGCTGGAACTGCCGCGTATTGCCGCAACATGCCGTCCAGCATGCCACCCAGTCGATGCGAGCCTCCGTCTAGCACAGGACCGTACAGATTAGTGACGTCGAAGTTAGTGATGACTCGGTCACCCACGTGAATGTCTTCAACCGCAGAGCCAACGGAGACGACCACCCCGGCACCATCGGAACATGGCACCACGTGCTCCGTCACGGCGCTGGGGTACTCGGACTTGGAAATAGCGAGGTCGCGGTAGTTGAGCGTCACACCGCGAATTTCTACGAGTACCTCATGGTCTCGCACGGTTGGAACGGGATCCGTAGTTTGCTTGATGGTCTTGTAGGAAATGCGGTCGCTGAAACGGTAGGCGACGTTCTTCATGGTTGGTGGTGCGGTGCTCAAGTGCGCGGTCAGTGGAGAGATTGAGAATGACCGACGAGTTGGAGCTGTAGACTCACGCCGCCCAAGTGAGATGGCGGCTAGCATGAGCCTCCGTCAACGACTTCAACGTCGGCTAGTCATCTCGAGTGTCACATGAAGTGCGGTGTGCGATGATGCTATCCCGGATCAAGACGCAATCGCAAGCATCCCGTGAACCGGTGGCTCTCGACTTGCTGGTTGGTCAAATTTGCCAGTCTGAGTGCGCTGTGAGCAACCATAGTTCTTGCCACTCACAGACAGTTTTGATACTCTGAAGGTTGTATGACCCACCCGCGGCATTTGTCTCATTAGCGCAACGTGTCTGCTCGAAGTGACGTTGAGATGGAAATATTGTGGATCCATTTACCTGTCAACTCTCAATTTTTGCACATCCTGTCCAGGATTGCCAACATGGCAGAGCTGTGAGCGATATTACTACCAACTGAGTGTTGTGTAATATTTGGTGCACTCTGCGCCTTGAAGAAACTGAAATTACCAGTTAGCGCGCTTTCGTCACCGAGTATCCATGTTTGCTAGTAATTACACAGAAGAAGCACGCTCTGACAAAAGGCTCGCTACGATTTACCCAAAAAAGGAGGTGTCGACATCAAAGGGAAGCAAAATGTCTGCTTCGTAGTAGAAATTTGCAACATACAGCAGAAGTAATGGCTTTCCTAGAAAACCAATGTGAACAACCACACAGAAGTTCGGCATGTGATGGCGATTTACTCAGCACACTGCGAGCTCGTATCGCCTAATCATCCCTAGAATTGCTGACTGACGCACGACCAATTTCCAAGTTGGTACTCGATCGTTGGATGCCGCATGCAATGCACGTCATGGTAATCCTTGTGCACTAACGCACACATTTCGACTTCTATTTAGATAGCTTCCGAATGATTTCCTTCACAATGGAGGCCAATTAATTTGTTGCTAATCGCATTCCTGTTACTTCGAAGTAAGAGTTAGGTGCAGCAGAAGAGTTTCGGCAGGACATCAATCACCCCATTGAATTCACTATCACAAAGAAAACTCCTTGAAACTTGGACTCTTTGTAGAACTTTGATGTATATACTTTGCAACTACAAAGTATGGTCAAACATTCCGATTGCTCTGTCGTAGCACAGCGGCACTTTCGTGAAGATTCTTGAACCATTTTATAGCTGCAACTGCCTATCCATTTTTTTCGCTGAGCTGATTCCCGTGCAGAGGACATTATCCAACTCGATCCATGCCCTACAACTTAAAAGATCACCGTTTCACTTGCGATTGCCCATGCGTTGCAGGCGCTCGAGTGCAGCGGCTACGAGTCGGCTAAATTCACTTTTAAAGACGTTGGGTGTGTCGAATGTAGTCGCGACGACACGCAAATGACTTGGCAAACGCGACTTTGATGCCAACGGAATTGCAGCGTTGTTGCTGCCCGTCGAGTGCTCCAAAATAAGGCACTGAGCGCTGTCCAAGCCGGCATTTTGCATGAACCACTCGTACCTGGTGGTATAACAATATCAGTTTCGAGCAGTTGGAAATACTTGACACTGTAGCTCCCACGAACCAAAGCATCGCCTCGCTCTCGTGAACGTGAGATTCCGGGTTGTAAACGAGGATGACGCCGTCCGTATCCTTCATCACGGCTGGCCAACAAGCTTCGTAGCTGCAGGAAAAAAAAAGTTGCAAGTGAGACCAAAGACGTAGTAGTATCCGGATGCTTGAGTATGTGGAGAAGACGTACTTCTGGTCGCCTGATACATCCCAAAGCTCGACGGTCGCCTTTCCTTTCTCCAGCTCGAGGATTCGCACACCAATAGTCGGTTGGTATCGTTCCTGACTGCCGAGTCGATCGGAGTGCTCTGCGAGGAAGTTGGCGATCTGAAAAAAATACAAAATACAAGCAGTGAGTGCAACATCACAGCAAGTGTATTGCAGCTTTCTGCATCGACGCACAGTGGACTTGCCAGCCTCCTTGGGGCCGACGATTAGGATCTTGAGCGGTGCCATTGAAATCTATGGGGGCTCAGGCGTCGCGACGCTTTGATACGGAGATAAAGTTGGGTTGCTCTTTCAGGACGTGGTAGCTCGTTCGCACTAAAACGTGATCTGAATCGGAGAATGATGTTTGACCACTTCATTCGCGCAGTGTTCTACCAGCAATGCGATGTGGATCGAATCACACAAAATTGAGTACAAATCGTACCGCTATGAGAAGTCTACATGCTTCGAAGTTCGAACACGCTCTCGGATTTTGCTTAAAGCTCTAACTGCATCGTATTGTTTGCTGTACCTTAGATGAATTCATTGGACTCCAATTCGGAAGGGGGGGGGTAGTTTCGGTCTGATCGTCCCAGCGAGATGCCGATGAATGGTCTGAAGTTTGCGTGCAAATTTGACTTGCCATCACAGAGCAGTTGTTTAGCCGTCAGTTGTCGGGGAAGGTTTTCGTTCAGCAGACTAATCAACGATTTCTGGCATCCCCGAAGGATATC
Organism: Phytophthora foliorum; assembly: GCA_024679135.1. NCBI lineage: Eukaryota > Oomycota > Peronosporomycetes > Peronosporales > Peronosporaceae > Phytophthora > Phytophthora foliorum. The sequence continues at coordinate 8,500 of JAHWLE010000081.1, forward strand.
AAATTTGCCCAAGATGCGGATTTCGAGACATGGAATCTGAAAATGTCGTAGTATGTTGCAGCAGACTCCGCGAGATTTTTTTCACGCAACGGATCAAATGTCACGTTGCTACATTTCCCACTGCACGTATGGCCTCATTCACAAAACAGCCCTTCACACAACCAAGACACGGCAGACAACGGAAATCAAGCCACAAACGAGAAAATTACTTATCGTGATTTCGTGGTTGATCGGTTTCCATTTACGAAGTAGCAGCATTTTTTTGTAGGTACTGTCAGCAACGCTATCTCATCCTCTGCTTCGTCCTTTTCGTTGCTTTCAGCTTCATACATTGTCGGTCAGTGAAATATTGCAAACGAGCAGCAACATGGGAGGTCGTGACAAAAGGCGATCCAAAAAAGACCAAACCTTGGGATTTAACTTACGAGCTTCGACCTGCTTTTAGGTTAAACATATGCGCTCGGTCCTCGATTGAGCTTCTCTCCCGGCGTGAAAAGGAATTAAGGATCACTCGGCTTGTCGTAAGTAGGCAGGACGTTGGATAACTTCGTCATGACAAACAGTAACGTTAATATTTTGGCTACAGCTCTTGCAATCGAGTGAGTGGAGTTCACTGTGTAAGAAGAATCTTGAACCTCCCCCAAAACATTTTGGCACCACATTGAAGTCAGTTCTTCGAGGAGCATCAAGGCCGATTTGCCAACGTGTTTTGTATACTACCAGTACACTACATGTATGTAGATTATTCTACATTTCAAGCCATTTCAAAAAACTAAACAATCTCAAGCCAACAATGAGCTTCCTGGAGCGCGAGGAGGAAATGGACGCGATGCTGGCGGAGGCGCTGGCCTTCATCGACGAGTGCGACAGCGACGGCAAACCCATCAATACGCGTGCGGCTAAAAAACCCGGCGTTCCCAGCGCGCTGGCGGCCCGCAAAGCCCCGAAACTCAATAAAACCCACAGCGACTCGCAGTGCTATTCGACACAGCTGCAGCAGCGCAAAAAGGCTGAGATCCGCGCGCTGCGAGAGCAGGCACTGGAGCTGGACCAGCAGGTGAAGCTGCTGCTGCAGCGGCGGCAGCAGAGGCTGCGAGTGCGAGGAGAAACGGAGAAAAACCCAATCACCCAGAGCGAGGACGATAGTCGCGAGTGGTTCAGGAAGGCGGTGGGTGAATTCCAGCGGCGGCAGAGGGCGGAGCGGACCAACAGGAAACTCAAGGAGATTTGGGCCAATCAGGACAAAGTGAACGGAGCGTTCCGCCACTTGGTGCAGCGCCGGTCGCTGCTTTATGTAGGTGTATTGGTCTTATTTTTTGTGTTTTTTTGGGTAGTGATGTGGGTTTTTTTTTCCTGTTCAGGGCAAGGATTTCGTGTTTGAAGATGAAGAGAACAAGGCGGTGGAGGATGAGACGATGAGTATCATCTCTCAGTTGGAGAAGAGTGTGGAGCGGCTGTACTTGGCGTCGGACTCGGTCTTCCCGCCGGATCTGCCGACCACGATTTCGTGCAACACGAAGATCACGCGGAACGAGGCAAACGGCAACTGCTTTGAGATTATCACGACGACACCCGTCCAGTGCCCGCTCAGTGTTGCTGCAGATGTGGTGTGGAAGGACCTGAACGTCAAGAGTCAGGACCCCGAACGGATCTACAGCTTTGTGCGTCAAAATCTGTTGGTTGAGTGCTATAGAATTTGGCTGACGAGTTATGCCGTGCAGATCCGTGGACGCAAGCCAGACTCGCTGGAGAAGAACTTCTTGGTCGCGCTGCACAAGCCGTCGGGAGTGCTGAAGATCGACGGCTTCCAGTTCATGCGCAAGTTCGAAGAGGCCGACCGCGTCGTGGTTATCAAGCACAACATCCTGACGCTGCCAAACATGGGGCTCAAGTTCCGAGACCGCTGCTGGATCATCATCTCCCGCTCCAAGTCGGACCCCACGCACGCGTCCGTTGCTCGCACGTGCTACCAGCTCTACGCCGAAGGCTCCGACAGCTTCTCGCAGAACGAGGACGTCGTGCACACGCGGGACTACATTCTCAGTGCTCTCAGCGGGAAAGTGCGAAGGGACCACCAAATGCTGCAGAACTTGCTCATCGAGGAAGAGCGTCGAGCTGCCAGCAGGATCGTCCCCATGACGGTCGCCTAAGTGTCGTGCTGGACATGGCTCCATGGTACATGAAGGTGCCTATTTGTGGTCCACAAGGTATTTCTGATCGCGATGGGAAGAACTAGAGCGGAGATCAAGCGCCAGCGCTCGGGAGACGTTGCGAATGGTCCAGAGTATAGCGAGCAGCTCTACGCCGCGCTGTCGGCCGGCGCGTTGTGGTTTCTGAAAGTGCAAGACATGGTGCAGCTGCTGGGGACGTGTCGGACGCTTCGACAGGATCGCGGCTTGGCTGTGATGGCGCTGAGTAATTGCAGCGTCGGGGTGCACCTGCTGCACGGCTGCAATGGCGACTGGATGGATTTATCATTGCAGAAACAACAAGATTCGACTGCTGGGGCTGGAGAGGACTCAATCTTCTGGTCGGAGTGTAGGGAGCACAGTCACGTTGCCAGGAAGAAGGAGATTAACCGCTGCTTGATGGAGGACAAGGCGTCACTGGACTATTCGCGCGGCCAAGCGGCGCAAATGCTGTCACTGATTGGCAAGATGGAGACGCAACTCAAACCATTCTACAGCCGCGCTTACGTCGCTACTCCATTTGGCGAGTTCTGCCGAGCGCGACCGGTGGTAGTGCCGCTACCTGCACGAGCACAAAAAGAGGTGAGTGACCCGTGGACGATGGAGGATGCGCGCGCCGCGTTGAATTCAATGTGGGACCGCCTTGGCGACGACTTTGCTGCGACCACGACGGAATACGTGAACGTCTCGGAGCTGGGGATGCACTGGGAGAGCATCGTCGTGGGCAGGCGTGACGCCAAGAGGAAATGCCATTTCTGCGATGCAGCGAAGAAGGCTGTGCGGGAGTACCGGAGAGAGGCCAAGTCGCTGATGGACGAGTTCTCGCGCGTGTTGAAGGCGAAGCAAGTGCAGTGGCGCGCCGAGGGCCTGGACGACGACGAGATGCACGAGCGCCGCAGCGAGCTCAAGGCCGAGATGTTCCCGGAAGATTCGTATCCGGACGCCAACGCCGCTGAGAGCTCTGCGGACGATATCCTCGCCCACATCTGCGAGCACGACAAGTTCCCAGTGGTTCCGTTCGAGGGCATGGCCAGCGGTCTCGAGCGGAAGAACGACGACATTTTCAACGCGTTGGCGCTGGAGTGCCAAGATGTGTGCGAGGCCTTTTACCAGCCATTGAAGCAGAGCGTGACCACTGCAGTGGCTTTCAGCGGCCAGCGAGTGCACCAGCCGTGGATGGACACGGGTGAGGAAGCGGCCAGGATCCGGCGTGAACTCCTTGCTGGGATGAGTTCCAACGGCTTTCTGGTCGGCGTGTACGTCATGAAGGCCGTCGAGGACTACATATAAAGAGCTTGAATAGCAGTGTACATGTACTGCAACGTATGTAGCCATTTCGAGCCTTGGCCTGTCTGAGCGACATGTATAGTCTAGCCAGCTGGCTGGAATGACTGGCTGTCAGCAGCTGGGGCAGCATCTCGCCTGATAATCCGATTGTCACATCGGATCCTGAAGCGCAAAAGCTCAAAGCTCTTTTTCGCCTTCTTTTGCTGGTTTGGCCATGCTGCCTGATAAAATAAAACCCGTCACGAATTCGAGCGCGCTGGGTTTTGCAGGGCCGAGCAACAGCTTGTTCTTGTTGCACATGGTGTCGCGAATCTCCTGTTGCCGCAATTCTCGTGTGATTCAAGATGGTGGAAGATGCTGGGTTGGTATAGGGCCAGCTGGTTCGCTTCCTCCGTGTACTCTGTCAACGAGTCTGCTGTCTTCGGTTTAACGCGTGCGAAAGTTGCAAATGCAAAGCGCTGCCAACGCAACAAGAAGCGCAAAACCTTTGCAAAAAGAACGCGAAGGTTGCCAATGAAATGACAACTGCAAGGCGGTCTCCACACACTGTTGCCCTTGGTAGCTGACCCCCTTGCCCTGGCCGATCTCTGCAGCCTCGCAGAGAACATGCGTTGGTGGATGAAACATGCCGTATGACAGGTGCATATGCCGTTCGCGAGGTTTTGCACGAGGGGGGCCAAGTGGGTTGAGCGAAACGGAATTTGGCCCCGAAGGACGGAGCCGCGAGTTGCTGCCTGCACTTCTCGCGAAGAGGTACGGTACCAGCGTCGGCCAATCGCTTGGTTTCCGTCGTGCGACTGACCGCGTCTTGTTTCCTTTTTGCAGCCACTCCCCTGTCGCTCCCGCAAATGTAAGTTGCCGCAGCCGCTTTTTGCATGCTGCACGCAACTCACTTTTTGCACTTTTGCAGCCCATGAGCTCCAATCTGCCGCCCACGCTGCCCGTGGCGATTAAACGGGAGAAGGACGCGTCGTCGCCCCTCTCAAACTCGATGTCCATCCCGCGCAAAGACAGCATCGGCTGGGGCGCCGACGACTTCCTGGGGATGATTTCGCACACGCCGCCGGCTTTTTCGCCCGGCAGTTTGACCATGCCCATGACCAAAAGAGGCCGCAGCGGGAGCATCTCCAGCCGACTGCTGAGCGCCTCGGACCTGGAAGAGCGCGGCTACATTGACAGATACCAGAAGGGCGTGCTAAAGGTGCGGTTTCGCAAGCTTTTCGCAAGCTTTTTGCAGGTTTTGCAAAAGGTTGCATTTGCGCTAATTTGTGTTTTTGTCGTAGGATCTTATTATCAGTGGAGATGAGGCGCTGCAAAAAGCGCTCGAGAAATTCGATGCTGGTGACCCCACCACTCTTGAAGCCATGTTGGACAGTGGGGCACTGAACCGAAAGTCGTCGTCAATTGATCTGTTGGATGATCTGGATCTGGGCTTCCTCAATGTTGGGTCGCTGGGAGATACACCCAAGGACGAGGTAGAAACGTTCATTTTTACTGGTTTTTTTAGCCTGTTTGTTGACTTTTTTGTTTTTTACAGTTTCAATCCGGAGCACGGAATCAGTCGCTGGATGAATGGGATGAATTGGGATTCGACTCGTCTTTTGCAGATGTATCCGCTCGGGATATTCTAGACGGAGAGTTCTACAGCTCGTCGCTTGGTGCGTCGTTGCCCAATTCGTTGCCGTCCATGGGACTTGGGATCACTCCGCCGGCAGGTTTCAGTTTTGCAGAGGATTTTTTGGACAACCAGGTCAAGACGGAGCCGGGGCTCAAAACGGACGGCAAAAGTGCTGCTGCTAGTAAAAGTGGAGCCGTTGCCAGCTCTGCAACTGCTGGTAGCTTGTCGACCTCTCGACCCATTGGAATTCCAGGAGCTGCTGGCACGGGAGTTGCTCGGACGTTTGGCGGAATCGATGGTGCCAAGGATAAAACGGGCCAGAAGCAGAACTTTGTCGGTGCCTACTCCCCGGACTCGAGACGGAAACGCATTGAGAAGTTCCTTGACAAGAGGCAGAAGCGCGTATGGCGAAAAGAGGTCAAGTACGACGTGCGCAAGAATTTTGCCGACTCGCGCCTGCGAGTGAAGGGCCGCTTCGTCAAGAAGGAGGACGAGCAGCTGCTACGCGAGCTACTAAGTTTTACTTAAGTGGAGCTCAGCGCGACGGGTACTGGGCGTGCAACGCAGCGAGCGAGCCGACTGACCTTCGAAAAGAGGTGGAAGTGCAACTGGAGCAGTATGGGATTGGTTCAGTGGGCCCACCCCCGTGATTGCTTTCCTTGTGGCAGTCAGTTTTCGGACGGAAGCGGGAGATGCAAAGGCGATCAGAAGTTGACTCTGCGATGCTGTCGACTTGCTGGATGTGGGGTGCGAGGCGTTGAATTGAGAAGGAGAGGATGAACACAGAGACAGACGGATCGGGTCGGCAAGACTGGTCTGTACGACTTACTGCTGATGTGGCGGACTGGATCCGTTGAAATAGACGCGGTGGACAACGAGAACGAACGAACAATAACAACAAACAGGGATCTGGGGCGGTGGAAAGGAGAAAAGCGGAGTCGGATGTGGTGCGTGAGGCGTAGTTTATTGGAGGGACGGCTGTTCAACCTCTGGGGGTGCGTGCATGGATTGGGTTCGTCGGTCTCGGTATAAGATAATTTGCAGACTGTTTTTCATTTCACTCGTTGTCCTTGAGTTCTTTGCTTGTCTGTTTTTTTTTTTCGTGTGCTTCACCGAAAGTACCCATGCCATTACCGAAAAGCCTGATAGAGCCGCGAGTCAAGGGCGCTGAGCAAATGTTAGAGTAAGCTTATTGTTGGTTCGATCGAGATTTTTGTAGGTGAAGGTGATCTATGGGCTATTGCGGAGGAAATATGTAGAGATCTTGGAAAAGCTGTTGATCGATTGAAAGAATTGGTTTCGAAATGCTGAAAATGGCCAAACAAGCGCGAACTTGTCGGCACATTGCGGGTACTCTTCGATTGGCGGCCTGCGTGTGGGAAGTACGAATTAAATGTCTGAAGGCTGGTGCTACATGTCATTCGTAAATTGCAGACGATTGATAAATCGAATTTGCGGCGCTGAAGGTGATTGCGAGTCGAGGGAGAACTGTTATACAGTACAGTACACTTCAAGGTGGCTGGCAATTTAGGTGTGCCGTCAATATCTTTACGAGGCGTATGAGATCACGATGGGGAGGCCTAAAGCTGGAGTTTTCGACACGCCTCGATTGACCTCTCCTGTTGCCGAGTGGGTGGAATGTAGCCATCTTGCCAGTCGCAAGACCCTGTTCAAGTCAATCACACCGCTTCGCGCTGATAAGCACGCGGACTCGCGCCACTTCAACCAAAAGTTTTGGTCTAACCAAGCAGCACGAGGTTGAAGTTTCTCTCGATGTTTTACCGGTATCAGGCCCCCTTATTGCCCGTGATTCAGGGGCAATGTGGATGTGGAGCACCGCGCTTTGCTTATTGCCGACCAATGCGCGGAAACCAGTACATGTAAATGTATTACACCAAGCGAGACAACAGGCCCCGTGGGTCACGCCGGCACGTTTTTTTGATCACGCCGCTGTACCAACTTGATTCACGCGGATGCACTGCAACTCTCCCGCAATCAGCGCTCGCTTTGAACGGAGCACCACCCGTGAAAGTCTCGATGATCTCTCAATATTTGGAGACCGTTACTCGGATATGGCAGCATGTCGGTGAGTGTGCTCTCGGCCGAGCATTATTGGGCAGCGATAGTCGCGAGTATTGACGCTGATGTCCATTTGCGGCCAAGCGATGGTGGTTGCACCTTCAGCATACACCTCTCCATATCAAATAGCTGTCGGGAACAAACCCTCTTTAACCAAGTAATAATAACAGATGGCAGTTTACTATGCTCAAAAGCGTCAACTATTCCGCTCTGTAAACCCATATATTCCATATACTAATACCATTCATTCTGACAGGACGGTGACCTGCTTCAGCAACTTCAACTATGCGTCGGGTATAATAGTCTCCGTTGACGGCAGCCAGTCCTCGATCTACCTCGTAGAAAGCAACAAATAACCCCCCATGACGGTCCTTTCTGGCACTGCCAGCTCGGATGCAAATCCTTCGTTGGCGGAGCTACGCAGGCTCACGTCGCGAGTGCAAAATGGCGAACGTCGTTGCCAACTTCACCGCGAAGCCAAGAAAATCGAGCGCAAGACGGTTAATCCACCGAGTCCTGAGCCACAAAAAGCAGATCTCATCAAGGCGCAGCGCAAGAAAAAACGCAACTTTTTCAAGTGGCTGGTGACGCCGTCCGTGGCGACCAACCGCAAAGTTGCGACTCCGAGAGTTCGCGTCAAGATCCCTATCGGGTATCGCAATGGCGAGCACAAGGGCGTCGTGGTGGGTGGACGACGGGTACCATTCTCCCGACCAATGCAGGCGAACCGCCGAAGTCTCATGCTGTCTCGAGACGACGCGAGCGCCGGCATTCCGGAGGACACGGAGATGCTAATGACGTTCCCAACCAGGCTTGCTCGTGAGGACCACGAGACGGAACAGACACGTAAAGAGGACGAGAAGAGGAGGTTGAAAGAGGAGAAGCTGGCAAAAGAGCTGGCCAAGTAAGTGATTCATACTTAGGCGGCATTGTCGTGTTCGGTCAGAAATCTCCACCAAAGTCTCCACCATCAAAGCCACCACCGTCATCGAAGCCGCCATCACCAAAGCCGCCTCCATCGCCATGGTCAGCTAGCATCTCTCCGAGCACAAGTCCACCGAGCAGACCGGCAGTTCCGCCCAACGCAGCCCCAGTGCCAGCCCCCATGCCACCTCCACCACTTTGACCGTAATGGCGTCCGTAGACAGGGGTAGCAGCAGCGTACACTGGTTCGGGTGGGGCACTCGCATACGCCGTCCCGTATGGCTGACTGGAGCTTCCTCCCGTTATTGAGCTTGGTACAGGAGCTGCTATGGGGATTGCACTGTCCGCGTCGCGCTCTTTAGACCGTCGAAACATCATGAAGCAACAGCCACCGCAGCACAGAACCAACGCTAGAGCTCCCAGCAACCACCACAGCCAAAGCAGACCATCACCACTTCCGCCACCAGCACGGTACGGGACATACCCGCAGTTGCAGGCGTAGTTGGAGACCTTGCAGACGGAGTCGTCAGGGCAGCAGCAAGGCCGTCGTTCGTTTTGGCGGTCCAGCCAGTTGCCACAGAATTGGCCTTGCGCGCCATGGTAGGCTCGAGAGCAGTCCCCAGTGCGGGCACACAACTCGCAGCCTGACTGCGTACCGTTGGTTTGGCCCGAGGCTGCATGGATCACCGCAACGAGCAGCATCATCAGCCCCCACAGACCGATCATCGTTACTCCCCCAACAACTATTTCTTGTGATCACTTTCGCAGGTAAGAACTCCCCGTCCCATAAAGCAGGATTCGTGAAAGACACTTGCAGACTAGAAGCGAGTGGCAACATGTGAACTCGAGTATGCCCTTCACCACCGAGGTTTCCAGCAGTGTTTGGTTATCCACATTCTAAAGAACAAACGAACTTTATCTCCGTATCATAGCTCGACGCGTCAGATACCCGAGCTGTCGTAGATTTCAATGACACCTCTCAAGATGTTGCGCAACCAACAAGTCCAAGTTAAGGTACTCGATCCGTATTTTTTTTTAATAAAATGACCTATTGATTATTTTTCAATTTATTAATACATGTTAGAATATTCCCCAACCTAAACCCAGAAACCCTTGTTTGTATGAACCCTACCGCGCTCCGCGCGCGGTTCGGCTCGCTTTGCTTAACGTATGCACTCCGGATTAAAGAATGTAAGGGGTACTCCATGTAGAAAGTCTAGGATGCATGTGCAAAAGGTGACTTCATATTAGCGCGTGTCAGACGCGTTTCAGCCCCCCCGCCAGTTTCCGAACAGAGTCATTTAGTCGGTGAAGAGGATTGGTAAGCTTGCAAGTGCCTTGGAGAGAAAGTTTAGGTTTTATCCAATTCGATTTCCGTTCAATGTCCATACCTCGAATCTAACGTTGCGAAAATCTGTTTTCTACTCAACAGCATTTCTAACTCCGTTACGTCCTCTACAGTCATGCGTCTGTTGTTGTGGGTTTTGCTCGTGACTTTTGTCACCCTCGTAGCAAGTGCCGGCGCGGATTCGTCCACGATTGCAAACGCGAAGACCTCGAAATTGGAATTAACCCAAGCGTTGACAGCTCGTGCACTATCTACCGAATATTTCGCCGACGGTAAACGAAGCCTGAGAGTCCAGGATAACGACGATATCGGAGGTGGCGCTGACGGCGTTGAGTCCCACACTGATGAAGAAAGAGCGATCGCGATCTCAAGCGTTTTTAATAGAATGATGACTGCCGTGGGAAAATGGTCAAACGGTTTGGCTGGTGACAGCTGGACCGCTTCAACGAATTCATGGCCATGCGATTGTACAAGATGGGATTAACGCCGGTCAGTCTCAAAGCCAAGTATCTAGGATCGGGAGAAAACAAGAACGGTATCGCCTTCTACAAAAAGTGGTATGACAAGAACGTCGCCAATGGTGTCATCAAAGCCTTGGACTGAGTTCGGACTACAGCCTTGAGCGCGGGATTACTCGGACTGACACAAAATTTGCATGGGGAGTGCCGGTAGCTGAAGGCACGTTGTTCGAGGGGTGTAAGTGCGGGGGAGTCGATTGAGAAGTGATCCAATACGGAGATCCGTGACGGCCCAGCGATATATTCTCACAGTAGCCGGAGGAACGCATTGATGTCAACGAACGGTAGAGAGACGGACACCCCGAAGGAGGGGGTGACATGCATGATGGAAAGACCAACGGAGACGAGCTCCTCAGCGAACGGAGCTTTGAACTCACCAGGTGAGAGACTCTTTTTCTAACGGCAGCGTAGTCCATGATAGGGAATGACATCCGTCCTCCTCATCCCAAGATAGTGTTTAAACCAGCACCACAGGGTAACGGAGTCATCATTTTCGATTACGCCCAGCACCAAACAAATTAAATGGACCGATTCCCGCAGGATTTATCGCGTAAATTCCGTGTATAAATGGACAGAAAACGACCATTTATAGACACTTTTGCTTACTTTTTGCTTGAGCCAACTCGATAGATTCGCGCATCTGTCGGGGGTACCCCCCCCCCCTCCGACAGATTTATAGGCTATCTAGCTGGTGCCTAAAACACGGAGAACATCACTCTTTGCTCCGCCACGTTGAAAGACAATGACCTTGACGCGCATTGTGCACATGATCTACGAAGACGACGAATACGAGCGGGTGGATGAGTCAATCAGCCTGGTCCTCGCCATGGCTGGGGAGGGAGAACGTATTCGCAAGTCTCGGCAACGCGGGAGAAGCAGCCTCACTAGAGCGAATCTACCCCCGAACCTGCGATTTGAGACGCCGTGGGAACACATATACGCTCTTTGAGGGCGCCATTATCGCCTCCTCACAGTTCGAACGGAATTGGTCTAGGGAAACTAAAAGTGATGGTCAGCTTCAATGAAGTCGTCATCGCAGACAGGAGTGATGATCGCAGCTAAATTTATATATTTGTACATCTTTGGGTTGCGGGTTGTACACGATCTGTACAGGCGAGGTTTTGACGGAAAATCTGTCGGAAAAATGCTGCGGGAATCGGTCCAATAGGCACGTTAATTTTTACGACAGGTATTAAAACGGAGTCATCATTTTCGATTACGAGCAGATCCCGATCCTATTTGGGATCTGCGCACCATGTGGCTATCCAACAAGGAGTAGGCGAATGGCTTGGGTGCAGTCACTCATAATAACGTGCGTGTTTTGCCGGACTGGAGTGTTGGAAGTGAGCCACGTACGACTCCAGAGTTAAGTTAACGTTAACGTAGAACTAGGCTTAGTTCAGGATGTTCTAGAAGGTTGTAGAACTAAAAGGAAGCTAAGTTGATTAACTGGTTAGCTCTTGCTATGAATAAGATGTATTGTTTTGTACCATTTCTTATCGTCTGAACCCAAGAAATAGGGAACCGTAGTCGAAGTTTAACCCTTTTGATAAAAAGTGACTAGTTGCAAGGTACAACCAACAGGAGACGAAGGGCAGCCTTGTGCCGTTTCTCGAGACGCCATGAGAAGAATCGTTGGGCATTGCCCTGAGGAAGGCAACTGATGGTAACCAGGTTCAGTTATCAACAGCAGTAAGCTATTATAGCTCTTTGCGGCGGCGCAGCCCGTCATTGATGTTAAGCTCTTATCTAGTACTAGTAGTGACTATGTAGACAGAGAGATCTGCTGCCATGCACAACATCAACTTTATAATATAACATATTATGATTAACAAATCGGCTTTCGCCAACAGCAGAACGGATGCCGTGACATTTACAATTTGTCAAACTTTGCCGTATGGGCAAAGAGTACGGGAAGGGCATAGTGGGAATGCTTTACACATCCGTTCAAGCACAATAATACGTGCCTTGCAACATCCGTGGCATGGTCATGTGCATCAAAGCGCAGTGCTTGATCGGCCGGCATGCTGAGCTCCATGATCCCACAGGTCCCCATCGATCAAAGCTTTGAAAGCCAATCCCAATAGGTATCGTGTCATCTGACAACCCCCCCCCCCCCCCCTGCTGTTCCTGCACCTGCTCGGCTTCCTTTTGAAAACGATACTTGTCCTTTTGCTTTCCCCAAGCCGTGAGTTATCCTATCAGAGCCTCACGCCACCAATGTCGATGACAGATAGCGCCCCTAGTACCTGCATCAGTTGCAATTGGAGCGACGTTAATGTGACGGCCCTGGAGCTCAACCTCTCTGCACCTTCACGCGCTGCAGTCCGAAAGTGGCCACAGGAACTGAAGGACAAGCGCAAGATGGAGCTGCACAGCAATCGGATGGCGAGGTTCCGGGACAGGAAGGCAAACGAGAGCAAGATCATGCAGAAGGAGCATCGTCGTCTTGAACACGAACTGGAATACCTCATCGACGAGTTGCGAAGCACAGGCGTCGGTCGTGGCACTGAAGGGGTTCCACAAATTCAGCGTAAATTACAGCGACTTGTCCTAGAGCGCGAAGATCTTCGAGAGGAGAGCGTAGTACTTCGACAAGGAATCACTCAGCGTCTCAAGTTCCAGCGAGTTATTCAAAGCGCCAGCAACAAGCTCACAGCCGAGGGAGTCTTCCCTGTTAAAGGTGGTGGACAAGCGAGTGGCGTCACTGTGCGCTGCGTCGATTCTAAATGGCAACCAGCTCAGGAACAAGCTGGTCGGTGGGTGCACTTCAAGAATGGAAAACCATCTTTCTTTTTCTTTCCCTTCAAAAGACACGAATTTGACACAGCACTTCGCCTTCACGACAGCAAGGCGTCCACTACTTCGAAGAATTTGATTTGGTTCGGTATGTTCCTTGGGTGGGATGTCTACCATGGGTCTTTACAGCTTGGCATAAATTGGCATATCGCTCGCTTCAGCAAACGCGTGGAACGCTCCTTCGACACGTTGCTAAACGGAATGTACCGTAACGATGGCACATGCAAATGGCCCATTATGCCAACGGCTAGGGATTTCGGAGTTACTGCAGAGATCGACATCCAGACCCCGCAGAAACTCGACGACAATTCATCCGTGATTATGCGCAGCTACTCGGGAGATTTCATCTTTCGATACATGGGTGTGGTTCATCGAACACAAATTCAGCTACTGGGCAATGGCAAGCGTGCGCTCAAGTTTTACAACGTCGTCGGAGATTCTGAAGCCAACGCACGAAGTCGCGCAGCTGATACGACGTCCCAAGACGATGTCTGCTGGATCACTGATGAACGAGGTTACTCGTTGACGCTTACCGAGGTTGATGACACTTCAGTGGACGTCAGCTTTGATAGTTTGGCATGCCTGAACAGTGAGCAGAATGCGCTTACCCACATTATTATGTTTGGTCATATTGCCATTCGCTGGGAGCAACTGGTAATGCTTTCGAATCTGCTGAAGTTTTGAATGAGTGTTCAAGCCCTAACACACTAGCACAATATACCGCACCAACATTATTGTGAATTCCGGCCAAATTTGCCGAATAGAGTTGATTCCCCCATACAAATCCTAGTCATTTACGAGTCCTCTCCCTAAGTACGGTTCGTATTTAAACGGATTTGATAGTGTAATGAAGTCCTGCGCGGTTCTTCGAAGAACCGCGTAGGGAAATTTCGAGTAGAACTCACAATAAATTGGAGTTTTGAATGAGTGCAGTGGGGCATCTTACTTTTTGAATTTGAAGTGAGGTACATTAATGTCATTTAACCTAAGCTAACGCCACCTAATGCCCATTCTCCTCTGATGCCAGTAATGCTATCAGGGAGTGTTCGACTGACCGTTTGCCTCCAGCAGGGTGTCGGTCCTCCCTAAGAGTTACACCGTGTCCTCTGTGACCCCGCAGAAGGTCGATTTTTCTTTCATCTGCAGCCACTGCTGCACGTCCTGTTCCACATAGTCCATGATGACTGCCCACCTGGAACCGGCCTTCGGCATTTCGCTGACATTCCACTCCATGCCACGCCCTGTTGTCTGCGCCAAACGCGCCAATTCCTGTGCGGTCCGGTTGAACTCTCTGGGCTACATGGTCCAGCTGACGACCGCTACTGCATCTGCCACCCGTCTGGCTTTCCAGTAAGAGCCCTTGAGGTGCGAGGACCGGGGGGAGGTCCGACTTGACTGTTGTCTGAGAACGTCCGCATTATTTCCCATCACATGGACCGGCCCCCCAGTAGCGGGTCAGGCACCGTCTGAGGCCCTTTAGTAGGCCCAGTTGTATAGCCCGGAGCAGTGTCATGCCCGCCCCGACGTACTGTGAACTGGCCACATATCGAAGCGCCTAGGTGCCCGTCCGGGGGTGAATCTTCACCACCAGCGTGCCGCTGCTTTGTCTCTTCAGGTTGTCGCCAGAGCTGCCGGCGATCGCCACTAAGTAGCAGTGGCCGGCCCGAGATGGGTTGCCTTTCTGTCCTGCCCAGGTCGCTCCCAACCCCAGGCAATGAGCATCACTTAGTCGTTTCGTAGTTGTAGGGGGGAGCGGTGTCACGAAGTCTCGTGTGACGTCCAGATGACCTTGGCGGAGCCGATTTTTCAGACAGGCGACATGGTAAGCTTTTGTGACGTCGTTGTGGTCGCCAAAGTGCGCCACTCTCCACCGCCATACTGTCAGTAGGTATAGCGCTACCCCGAGGTTCCAGCAGTGCTCGATCAACCTGTCCACCGTGTCCCCCACCAATTCCACCTGATCGTCTGACAGTGTGGCAAGAATCCGCCCAGTCGCCGCTGTGAGCCCCGGGGGGATGGACGGCAAGGCGAGGGCGAAGATAGCTTCTTTGTATGTAGCTAATTTCAGCCCCGCGGACTTCCAGCGAGACACAAAGACCTCCCTCAGCGTACTAGCCGCCGGGCATTCCCAGAAATTGTGATACAGGTCAACCCTGCCGGATCGTTCGCACTCGTCGTGCGGACAATCGAGGCCGGCGGACACCGGGTTGTAAACACTGATGGCGTGGTATTTCACCCGCATGAGTAATTGCTCACCCCACGGGTTTAGTCCCACGACCCGTCGGATCCGTTTCCAGGCCAGAGCACCCAGTCCTGAGGCCGCTAGCTCGCTCAAAGCAATCCAGCGGGCTTGGCGTTGCTTACCTAGCGTGAGACCTTTGGTCAGCTTAGCAAGGCCAAATATGGTTTTGTAGCTCTTTCGCGTAGACATCCACATTCTGCGCCCCGCTCAGAGGCACACCATTCGGGCTAGTCTCGGGTGGGGGTGGACGGTTGTGATCGGCGTCGCCCTGCCCACTGCCTGTTGCATGGCGGTGGTCAGTTCCCTGTGCGAGCGGATCAGCCGAGGTACGGCCGGCCGCTTGGATTCCGCCGGCCCGCTCGTGAAGTGTAGGTCCTTGGTCAGCTGCCAGCGGATTGGGGTGTGCCCATCGGCCGTTGTGGAGTATCTGACGGTGCCCCAGTGGTCACCCGGCCAGAGTAGCTGTGGGAAGTTCAGGAGCAGTAGCTGCATTAGGCAGCCAACTTGTCGTCGCACCGCCGTAGTGACTCTGCGGCTGAGGGCAGTGACCAACAGCCCACCCTTCGGCGGCCAGGTCCAATGTAGGATGTCCTTCAGTATGTGGCCTCGGCGGCATATGGCCCGGAACCTGGTGTTCGGGTTGACAATCTCCCCATGTTTGGAGTATAACCTCATCTCCGACAGAACCACGTACGGAAGCCATTCCGTACAAAACTCGCCGTGTGCTCCGGCCTCGACGTCTATGTATCTGTGACACAGCGGTCCTCTCATCGGTGCAGTGTCGACGTGTAGCCTTCGCCCTCTCCAGACGAGCCCCAGCTGGCCTCGGAAATACGTCGTGCAGTGCAGCGCCTGCACCATAGCCGCCTTCTCAGGACTCGTGGCGACGCCACCGTACGTGGTGCACAGGTAGACGCCCGTGTCCCACAACGTGGTGCGGATGCGCTTCCCCTTCGTTGCTGGAGGCGTGTGTCGTGGAGACACGTAGAGAGAGTGCGCCGTTCCGGATGATAGGCGCCCGGCGAGCACATCCCCTACAATATGCATGTTCGCATCAGCCTCCAGCTCCCATGTGTTCACTGTCACTGCTGCATGGGCCATCAACTCCAACCTCAGGTCAGGAATCGCCAGCTCGCCGTGCTTCCGTGGGAGGGCAGCCACATTCCCATTCAGCCACGCTCGCCCAGACACGTTATCGGCCGCAAATCTAGCGTGCCACACAAAATTGTTTATCATCTTTTGGAAAGCCGCAATCACCTCTCGTGTCGGCCATATGTGCCTGCCGATGAAAAGTAATTTGGGGATGACAATCGCCATGACGACCAGGCTTCGGTGGTCGGCTGTCATGGTTTTCTGCGCCGCCAGCGCCAATCTCGTCACCAACTGTGTCCTCGCCAGCTGTCAAGTGTAGTCGTCGTCTGGAATGCTTCCCACCGGGATGCCTAAGTACCGCGATAGCTTTGCGACCGCTTGCACCACAAGAGGTGCCGGTAAGTCGGCCATCGTGGCGATCGCCGCCGGGTTGAGTGCGATGACTAAAGTTTTGTCTTCGTTCAATCGCAGCCCCAAAGCCAATGCAAATATCCTTGTGATTTCCATGATCACGGGAACTTCTAAAGCAGACTTTACGTAGCTTGCCGTGTCGTCGGCGTAGCCACCAACTTTGAGTCTCACCGCCCCCGCCCTGCTTCTCAGGACAATGCCGTGGACCTGAGGAGACGCATCTACCCGCTGGTAGAACGCCTCCAGAACGAGTAGGAATAGGAGTGGAGCCAAAGGACAACCTTGGCGAATGCCACAGGTTACCGTCACCCATCGTGATCTGAATCCATTCGCCAGGAAGCGCACCCTGGTCCCGTCGTGCAGTCGCCGTATGGCCTCGACGTAAGTGGGAGGGCAGCCCAGCCAATCGAGAACCTCGTATAGAAACTCTCGATCCACGGAGTCGTAAGCTTTGCGGAAGTCGAGATGGAGCACCAGAGCCTCCGCCATCTCCGGGTCGGAGTTAGCTGCCGCCTGCGCCGCAGTGAAAACGTCCACTGTCGCATGGATCGTCTGGTAGGGCACGAATCCATTTTGATTCCGATGGACGATCCAGTGTAGCTTCCTGTAGGACGTCGGAGCGAGCTGCCGCCGTGGACCGTGGCTGTTGGAATATCGGAGTCCACGCATCTGCGAGCGTGTCGGCTTTGTCATGCACTCCTCGGGCAGCGTGTCCTATCGCCGCGTCCAATCTGTGAATTTCATTGTCTGCATATTTAGTGCTGACACGCCTGAATAGTGCCCTGGTCGACTTGCCTTCACTGTAGCCGCCCTATCTGAAAACCCTCCATTGGTGAGCCGCCGACCTATCCCGAGTACATTCCTGAATTTCGTGACGGACCCGTTGGAGTGGAGACCCTCCATGGCCGTCTTGGAGGGAAAGGACGTCCATCACAACCGTTATCGAGGCCACCGTGGGGGCTTGACCCGCCCGAAATTCACGGAGTCGTAACTCCTGTTTCAGAAGGCGGCGTAGTTTTGGTTTGTAGGACGCCCTGGCAGACTTCCGGCGGTCCTTGATAATGCTGAGCGTCTCCTTCCTCAGTGCCACCTTGAGATCATCCCACGCGCGAGCTCACTTTGCGGCTTCCAGGTCGCCGACGTCCAGGAAAGCTTGCAGTCAACGCTGTATGGCGGCCCGAACGGCCTCCGCCGCCACATGCGGGGGAGGATAGACTGTCGCTGGTTTTCGGACACTCACGGGGTCGGTTGGGCTCCGCAGGTGGAGCCGGACAGCTCTGTGGTCCGCCCTGGTCCCCGCCCGGCAGACAGCCACGGCTGCTACCCAGTCCTTCATGGGTGCAGAGATATACCACCGATTCAGCCGTGCAGTGGCTTCCACTCCATCCCGTAGTGGGTAGCTATACGTGTGTGTTTGTTCATAATATTCTGCCATGTCCAGGTGTCCAACATCGTCCGGAGGGGACAACGCGTCGACGAGCCCCCATTTGACGAGTAAGTTCGCAAGTGCCGGCGAATCATGAGTACATACTCGTCGGAACCAGCTGCGGTCCAGACGGGGGTCCATGGTGCAATTGAAGCTCCCTCCGACCACCACCTTATCCGCCTTCGGCAAGTCCAAATTGCTGAGGTGTCGGTAGAACTGCTCTCTCATCCCACGCTGATGTGGCGCGTACACGCAGATCAGCAGCAGGGTGATCCCTGCATACGTGCCAGTAATCGCCATGAAGTGGCTATTCCATTCCGCCTGCATGCTCGGTTTGGGGGACTCTAGTTGGCCATAAGGTTCGGTCAGAATAGCTACGCCGCCCTTGCGTCGGATGGACGGAGACCAGTAGGACAAGGCCCCGCCCGGCGTATTCGTCCGGAACCCTCATGATGTTGTATGTAGTGCTCGCATGTGGTCTGTCTCTTCAGGCTCCACATGAGTTTCCTGTAGGAACACCACGTCCTGCCGGCCATGGACGTCCTCGTGCCTAAAAAGCCCTAAAGAACCCGTCTCAATGTGTTGCACTGTTGCCAAAACCATTGACATTCAGTGTAAAACAGCTGAACGTGCGTTCATTTTGGTGTAGAGCCCCAGCTGCACGGCGCTTCTCAGTGTCCACCTTCTGCTCTTCCTGTTGGAGGGTCGCAACCTCCTTCCAGCGGGTGCGGCGAAATTCCCGACAAACCTGTCGTTCCTGGTGTTGCTTAGAGACCACGGGGAAAAAATCCCTCAACGTTCTCTGTCGCGGCCCCCTGTGGTTCACTCGGGTGGAAACCTGGGCGGCGCGTGTGAGTTCCCTGAGTTCTGATCTCCGTAGGCACCATCTGGGCCCCTCTCCCGTCGGGCCCGCCGCATTGAACGGAGAGAGAAAAGCCCCGTCCTCGTGGCTGTTGATGGAGGAGTGTTGTCCTCCTCCGGGTCCTCTGTTTGGCGCTGCATGGGTTGAGTGCTGGCGCTGTGGCAGTCGGACCTGTGACCCTCGATTGTTCACTGAATCAAGGGCCTGGGGGTGGGCTGGGCAGCCCTTAGCATTGAGCAGCGGGGGCTATACCGGTCTCCAATGAGACCAGTCTATCCTCCCACGTGAGCCCAGAAGGGAGAATCACGGGGTGTCCCCATTCCGCTCTCTCCGCCACCTTCTCACAGACCTGCTGTACGGCTGGATGGTCGTGAAAAATGGTTCCGTGCCGTGAGGGGGGGGGGGGGGGGGGGGGGGGGGTTACGCCCCCATGGTGTCAGCTCCCATCCCAGACGACATGGGGTAGGATGTGTAAAATGTTCCAACAATGTTCGCTGACGTCTACAGGGCACGCAAAGTCCGGTGTGACCCCATGCCTGCCGTCGAGGCGCTTCCAGCGCTGTGGATCTCTGGCGATAACTCTATCGCGATGGAAACCCCCGTACGCTGTGCATGCAGCGAGCCACGCTCGGCAAAATTCTCTGGCCGTGAGATTCACTGCCTCGTCCGCGGTAAGGCTGCGTAGTGTCGCTACTTGTGCATCATACGCCTCGAGTTCCCCCCAGCGCATCAACAAATCCTGGGGCAGCATTTTTGCCGCCACTTCTGGATAAGGTAGGTAGCCGAATAGGTCATGTAGCGCGGCTCGGCGTCGGGTCAGCCACTGCATCATTGAGACGAACTCTGCCGTACCTCCATGGGACCCCGGCGGCCTGAAATCTGGCAACACTTGTCGTGTCCAGGCCGTGATGGCCGCGTCATTCTCCTTCCGTAGCTGGCGGAGCTTGGAGCGGTCCGCCACCAACTCCGGTTCCAGCTTAATCGAGTCTAGGATGCGGCGGATCGTCGGCTGCGCCACTCTGCCATGGGACGAGATAGGCGTGCGAACTTCCGTCCTGTCGTCCGAGGTCAGGCCACGAATGGAAGAGGCTTGCCGTGCAGGGGCCACAGTCGCGCCCGCCCTCCGTTGCAAGCGGTTTGCTTCGACGCTCAGGCCATCCTCCAGGATGGCTATGTCATAATGAGCGCTATCGAGCCGTGGCAATCTGAGTCGGTCATGAATGACATCGAGGCGGTTCCTACGTTCTAGGGCCCCGATGATGATCGTATTAGTGGCGGCATCGTCTAACATCAGCTCGGTTTGCCCCAGCCGGCCCGAACTGTACTCGATGTGAGCGATGACCTCCGAGTACCACGGATGTGCAGCGCAATTAGCTCTCGCAAACTCCAGATCTCCCTTCGCCTGCCACTTCGGAGAAATGTCTCCGTGGTGAACCCCGTAAGAATGGCCTTCGTGGCGTTTCAGCACCAAGAAGACAGGTAGCACATGTAGCCGGGCATATTGCGCCAGCACGATTTTGGCTGTCGTATCGTCCATAGCTCCCCCACAACCCGATTCATGGGTGTCCCCATTCGGCAACGTGTAGTCCTTGTAGAAGTACCTTTGAACATGTGCGTCGTTGTGCGAGTCGACGTCCAGGACGAAGAGCGGTTCACGTAAGTACTGGGGCATCGCTCTAAGCACCTCAGTGCCCGCCCAAAAGGCGGAGGGAATGTGTGTGCTAACCGTGCGGACCCTCTCCTGGGCATAATGTGCATGCAGTGCTGCAGTCGCCACCGCCACGTCCGTCGGTGGCGGCTGCGATGGGTACAGGCGCTGAAGCTCTTTGCGTGTGTCCACGACTTGGCAGTCCACATCATTCGCAAGATTCGACATCATCAGTGTGTAAACGCTGCGTTTAATGATGTTGGTCCCTTTGACCACATCCGAGGTGAACTTTAGTTTTGTTCCCACCGTTGACGTCGTGGATGCGTAAAGAGCGGCGTAGGCACATTGGCCGTTTGCTGGAACGGAGGTTAGTGATCCCCTTAAAGGGAGCAGAAACACCGGTAACTGTTGTGGCATCCCCGGTGCCGGAGTGGTCTTCTCGATGTAGATGCCGTCCTGGCTGAGGGGGGGTTGGTAAGGCCTCCGGCTTCGGCACCGGCTGGGCCTGGCTGCGCCTCCGGCGTGTCCAGTTCTCGCATGGACGTGTCCGCTACTAGGTCGGAGTCCAAGGAGAAAGGAAATCCCGATCCAGGCGTCGGTGCAGGTGATTGGGTGTACGATGGGGCGGAGGAGCCGACGTACCCAGAGATGTCGGAGGCTGTGTCGCTGAGCATCTCCGTGTCTGCGTCTCCCTGGAAATACTTCCCCTGTTCGGCCAGAAGTGGTCGAGCAGGGAGTGAGTGGGGTCGTATCGTGTCGGATCCTGGCGCCCTCACTGGTTCCGGCCCACCAGTGTTGTGCTTCCTACGCTCGGCGGAAGTCACCCCTTCCTCCGTATCCGAGTGCGCTGTCGCGTGGGCGGTCACAGAAGCCCGTGCAGGTGGAGTCGCAGTCGAGTATGCGTAGGGGGCTTCGTCGTTTTCGTCAGCGCTGTCCATGTCGCTCTCGGCACCGTCCGCGTCTGCGAGTACGTCAAACCTCCCCGTGCCCGCTCGCGGTTGAAGTTAGCGAAACCCGGTGGGGTGGCCTTGACTGTTGGCTGTCGTTTGCGGTTAGTGCCTGGCGGTCCCCCAGTCCGCGTCCGCTGAGTGACCGTAGCTGGCCTCGTCGCTGTTTCCTGCGCTACCGCCCCTCCCCTGGGAGACTCGTCTGTCCGGCCCGCGTCTGCGAGCTGTGTCGGAGTAGTCTCCTGGTCCTGGGAGGGAGAGTTGGTCGTATGGCCGGCGTCGGCATCCTTGGGGCGACGATGGTGTCGTCGGGTAGCCAGGTGGAACTCTGCGGCATCCGCCGAGGGCTCCGGAGCCGTCGCTAGGTCGGTTTCAGCCCGACCCGCCGACTGTGTTCCGGGGCTGATGGTTCGGGTCGTCTCCACTGGAGGCTCGGTCGCCTCCGTCGGGTAGGCGATCAAAGCCGCTGTTTCTGGGTTTGCAAGTCCCTCCATTGTGGCGGCCACCGACCCAGCAAGTTCATCTTGGAGATTGTCTAGGAAGTTGATTAAGCTGTCGCCGTCAGAATGTTGGCATTGGATTGCTGTCCCAACCGTGTAAGATGGGATCGGCCCGGTGTAGGTTCTTTTGTACTTAGCCTGCTGTCATTCCAGGTGTAGTGGCTTCGTTTTGCAAAACCCTGTTGTGTGAAAAGGTGCGTAACATCGTCCACACGGCAGGCGCTGGTGCACTACGTGATGGTGTTAGGTCACTAGGTGTCCGTTGAGCTCTATCTTCGTGACTCCCCTGAGTGCTGCCGGACAGCGTTCCTCATGGAATCGTAGCAGCAAGAACCTGTTGTCGACGATGTTCGTGGAGTCGAAGCGCGGGCGTTCCGCATTCACAACCTGGACAGCGGGTGAGTTTCCTAGAGCCGTGAGCAGGACCACCAGCCCCAACTCTTCCGCCCCATACACGAGCACCGCGTATTATCTCCGTAGCCGGGCCAGTCGGTAGGAGGAGAAGGTCGAGCCTGCCCCCGAATCCTCCAGTTCAATACACGTTCCGTTCAGCCGGAACGCCAGGCCCGTATACATCGCGGCTACCCTTTGAGAATTGAACACAAACTTCAATGTGTGAATGCGGTCGAAATGTAGCATTTTCACGTCGTCCATGATACGGTCTATCATTTGTCTACATCTGGCGGAGTCCGCATTAGCAGCGTACAGCTGCGCGATGAGCGAATTGTGGGTCATGTTCCGCCGTAATTTCGCTGATGGTGATACGTCCGCTGTCAGCATCACCTCGAGATGGGATTCGTGAAATTGTTCGATCATAGCACGCTGGATTAACGGCAGCGTTGCTTTAAGGAAGTTCGGTGCATGCGGC
The DNA here is from genome assembly GCA_024679135.1 of Phytophthora foliorum. Lineage (NCBI taxonomy): Eukaryota > Oomycota > Peronosporomycetes > Peronosporales > Peronosporaceae > Phytophthora > Phytophthora foliorum. The sequence continues at coordinate 31,258 of JAHWLE010000081.1, forward strand.
AGTTCCAGTGCACCGTTCAGGTAGTCCAGGAGCGCCTCCGTCTCGGGGGCCGTAAGGGGTCTCAGAGCGGTGTCGTCTCGGACCTCGGATGGTGCCAGAGCTACCTGCCGGAGTTGGGCTTGATGATCTGTGTCGATCGGTGCAGTCGACTCATGCCAGTTCTTGCGCAGTATGTCAAGTAACACATGCCTCTCACGGGGTTTCCACTGCCCCTCTATCGTCGTCGGAGGTGGTGAGATGGTCTTGGGCAAAAGTTGCCCTCCGTTCCGCACCGCCGCCGCGTAAGGGCATCTTACTTTTGCTCGTCCATATTTTCCAAGCTTTAATAATAAAGCAGCGCTTTGAATATTGCAGAGATCTTACGACGACAATTGATTGTAGATCCCAAGGTTAACAAAATTTGATCTGGTGTCAAATCATTCCTCAATTACTGGTAAAAGTACGACGATGCCTCTTCGAAAGGGGCAAGTTATCTCTCGGGCAGAAGCTTACCAAATGATTCACGCGGTCCATATCTGCGACGTTTTTTTAGCCTCGCTTTCAAGCGCTCAGCTCGTTGAAATCGCTGCTGTTGCAACTTCTTCAGCGAACGGGTTCTCGCCACTTTCGATGGTACTACATGTACCATCATTTCCAGCGAATATATGTGATTAACAAGTGAAAGGACTTCTCGTTTTGATCCCCACACGGGCTTCCGAAGATAATTCAATTCCCCAAGAGCAGGGGATCCGCGTTTTGCGTTCGGGTGGGGTGGGGGCAGGTTCAATGTTGTAGGTTTCTCAAAGCCAGTCGTCGGAGGACACCAGCCAGCACTTCGCCTAGAGTGTCGGTATATGCATTGACTGTCGGCGAAAGGAACTTTTCAGGTTTTGTGTACTACATGCACTTGCCTTTCGTGAAACTGAATATCATCGCGTAGCCTCCAAGTGGCATGAAACACGGTAGTATATACTTCGAAGTACTCATCAAAGAAGCAATTTATCATGCCGTCTCCAGTCGTCTTTAATATCTCTCAGCCTTGAAAAAGCAACAGCTACCATTCCAACTCCTTGGTGAAAGCCTACTTCCACGGTTGATAATATTCTAAGATAGCGCTGGACACAATAAGAAACACGCTTCTCGTGCTTCAATTGCCACACATGACTCTGTTGCACAGTAGAGTTTAAGACTGTTTGGATGAATGAACATTTGTGGCCAACAAATTGTGGGCATGCAACCTCGCGAGGAACATTTGTTGGTGACAGCAGATCCGCAGAATTTGGTCCTGCTCCGACGAGATTCAACAACGTGTTGAACAGTTACCCACTCACTATTGCTGACTAGTGTACTACTCCGCAGTGATTTTCACTACACTAAGCCTCGAATGCACGGGTCGGGTAATTGACTATTGATTTTTTGCGATTTAGACGGCAAACTACACCCAATACAGCGCACTGCTGCAGCCTCGCCTACGGACGACGCGCCCTGCGGTCACGTAGTCGCGGTAGTAGCACTGGTCCGATACCGTTCACGTGCTCTACTCGGGCTGAGAGATGCCGTCTTCCACTGCGACTTTGATCTTCTAGCTCCAGATTTCATTACTCTCGACACCACGAATCCCTCAGTCGGTAGTGCATCACGTTTTCAACATGAACGGTATTGCTGGGTGAGGATACGTTATCGCTGGAGACGACGACAGCTCATGTGGAGCTCGTTGATATTATAGCAAGCCGTCCTTGAGATCGAGTTGGGGCGAAAACCTTACCGCGAACGCATCTAGTAGTCACCAGCTATTATGGCAACAGTTAACATAAGCTTAGCCTATGCGAACCAAGTGGTAGATCGCACGACTTGTAGATGGCAATTGTAAGCTTTGGCATTACAAAGCTCTAAGTGATTTCACTGGAAAACGAAAACGAATTGTAAGCCCAGTGGAAGTGTTCTTCTGGAATCCCGTCCTCCTTCATTGCCCGGTTGCATAAATTCAGCTGAGTCAGCACTGACTCGCAACTATCAAGAAGTCGTGACCACTACAGACTTCAGCTACTGACACAACATAGTTTGGGGTTTAGATTGTATTCCAGGCATCACGTATTCGAAATAGGCCAAATTGCATCTACTTGGAAGACATCATCGCCTGAAGACCAACGACAATAAGTGCCGTGAGAACAGTACCGAACGCAACCAACAGAGCCTTTTTGACGTAGTGCCACTTGCTGGGGTTCGTCGCAACTTCATGCGCAACGTTCTCTGTGACTTTGACAATCTGCGCCTCGTCGACCTTGTTCAGTTGGCCTGCCGCCTCCACCTCCACGATGGCCTTTTGCCAGTTGGGGTCGGTAATATCGAGATTCTTTAACTGCCCCGCCTTCATTTTGGCGGCGAGGCCTTCCATTTCGTTTTTAGTGGTCTTGAATTTGCCCGCACCCCGGAAGGCTCTCGCCACCTTCAACTTCGGGAGCGCATTCTTCCAGAGGTCCTCGATCGCAACAATTGTGACGGCTTCCTTGGCGCTGGCGAAGTTGAGACAGCCCGCAGCAAAGGTGGCTACCACCACGACCAAGAAGAAGCTGAAGCGCATGGTGAAGCGGGCGGCAGCGAAAAGTCTGGTGGATGTTTGAGCGCAAATTCGAAAATGTAAGCAGAGGCCTTCGATGGGGGACGTCTTTGGGTCCATTCCTCTACGAAAGGCTCAGTTTGTTCAATGCATGCCATCTGATCTTGAATCACGATTCATGGAGGATTCATGATAATAATCAAATCTGTATTGCACAATACCAGTTCGTTTACGCCGCAGTTCACTGAAAACAGAGAAGCTCCATATTACTACATACAGATCAATAAATAATCCAAGGTTACAAGATTTCCACACGGGTTTGTCTGGCAGTATTGCAAGCCTATGACACAAATGTACAAAATTTGCACGGTTAATGAGCTGTTGGAGTTCTCCCTTTTCCCGGGGAACTCTATGCTTGAAGTACATGGACTGCTGTAGCTGGAGTGAAAAAGTACCAGTACAGCAGAACGGATGGCGTGACGTTTACAATTTGTCAAACATTGCCCAACGGTATCCGTAGGGCAAACAGTACGGGATGGCCACAGTACAAAGGCTTTACACATCAGTTCGGGCACATCCGAGAATGCATGTGCAATGGTTGACTTCTTATTAGCGCGCACCAGTCGTGTTTCGGCCCCACTCCAGAACAACCTGAACTATAATAAGCCTAGTCCTGCCTTAACTTGTTTCCACCTTGTACATAACTCTGGAGCTGCCAACAAATAACATGCCTTGCTACAACCGCGGCACATTCATGTGCTTCAAATTGAAGCACATGAAGGCGCTTGCTGGTCAATGCTTCCACTGACAATGAGCACGAGAATGAAAGTGTCGAGATTGTTGTCCCATCCGAAGGGTTATTTATATGCTGCCAGAGCACCCTGATTTCGACGAAAGCTGCTGAAAGACCTCCGAAAGCTGCAGTCATGAGTGCGCGAGCAAATTCATCGTAAGCAAGAAGAGAAAACTGCAGTACACAGACATCGACCACGAGATTCTTCAAGCAGTAAGCGGTCGTGTTCGTTCTTGCCCCTTCGTATGTTCTGCGCCAGTCCTTCCCTCGGCCAAGGGCGGTGTCTGGTGGCCACGGTCACCGGCTGCCTCGACTAGCTAAATACGAAATATACAACGGCCGCTGGTGTCCGACTTATCCTTGCACGCACAAAAGTGGTAGGGCCACTCGATACCTTGCGAGTCTCCGCCAGGGGTTGTGATGGGGGCTAAACTACCGGGGACTACACTACCCTCTCTTGCTCGTTCAATCCCCCTGCGTCGCGGGCTGCTGATACCGGCGGTCTCACGGGGCTGCTAATACCCGTTTCTCCAGGTACTCGAGCGACACTGCAGAACTTACACTACCTTAACACAGCGGCTATCTTAGTCATAAGTCATATTAGCTCTTCCACGACAATGCCATTGCTTCTGCTTGTCTTCGTCGGCGCGCTTGCGTGCTGTACGGCCGAATTAAGAGTGATCTGCTATCCTACACATGTAAACGAGCTTGGTGAGTTCACTGCCGACCCTTCCTGTCCGTTCTGGGCCGTCCATTGCAGCGTCGGTGTCGCCCCTCCTGCACTCGCTTCCTTCTGCCAGTTCGTTGTCTTGGTCGTTCCTCCTTGCAGTACCTCCTCGTGAGGCGTACGATCTTCCGTCAGTTGGTCTCACTTCTGACGTGCCTCGCGCCTCTCGCTCCTGTCGACGCCAGGCCGTCATCTTGGTCATTGTCCTCGCCATTGTCCTCACTGCTGTCTTGCTCTGTCCTGCGTCACCCTCGCTATTGTCTTGCTCTGTCCTGCGTCGTTCTCGCTGCTACCACATTGCCATCTGCTCCAATATTCTGCTCACGTTCGTCGTGTCTTGTTGGGGCATAGGATTTCATCCTATTACTCTCTTCCCCTTACCATCGAATCGTCCCCGATTCGTGTCGCCACTACTGCTCGCAGCGCACGTCCTCTGCTAAGACTGACGGTTGTACAGCTGTGCCATGCCGTGCATCGACAACACTGATGCCAGCGTTGTGTGCACCTTCTGGACCGCGGGGCACCTGTCCTTCACTGTCTGCACCTTCCTCGGGACTATTCCGTAACCGGCCGTCGCGCCACAACTGCTCGTAGTCCTGCTGGTTGACCCACAATCGAAGTCTCCCGTCAGGTCGACGACCCATACATCCCACCTCGAACTCCAGTATGTATCGCCCAGTTCTGGTGCGATACCGCCTTCTCCTGCGCTCCACGACTGCTTCGTTCGGCCGCAACAACGGGATGCGTGGGCGGGTCGACACGATGCTGTCCGCACCACGGCGTCCGTGTCCTGCGAACACATACACGGTCGGTTGTTCCTCTTCTGCGGTTGCCCTTGCTTGTTCGTCTGGGGCGTTGTCGTTGTTGTTGCGTGTTTGTCCAGGACTTCCTGCGTCGGCTGCTGCGTCGTGCACTCGGTCGTCTGCGTGTGGTGCCGCTTCATGGATGCCTCCGCCGTCAGCATGCACCGTTTCAGGCGCGTACGCCCTGTTGGGGCTGCTGCGATCGTCATTCCTACTGCTGCTGCTTTGCTTGGGATACGGGTCTCGTCGGATCCGTGCTCGCGTTCTACTCGCCACTGTGTCTGCTGCGATGTTGCCTTCGTCGGCCATCTCGGCTCGGGTGCGCTTGCGGCGGTGCTGCTTACCCGATCCGGATCGGTGAGTACTGCTGGCGTCTGGGACTGGTACATGGACTGTTTGGCTCTCCTGACTCGACCCGCCGTTTGCTGCATTGTCTGGGGTTCCTGCGTCGTTGCTTCCTGCGTTGGTGACGGGCTCGTCCTCGTCTGCCTGACGCCGGCATCAACATTAACTGCTCCGTGGCTGTCGTGGTCGTCCCCAGTGCGGCTGTCATTGCTGCGGCTGCTACTCGGTTGCGGCTGGTCTGGCTCTTGATTGGGCTCCTGGTTAATTGCTGCAGGGCTGCTTCCGTCCTGCACTACTGGTGATTCGGCTGCTGAGGTCACCGCACGTCCTGGAATGCTCTCGGTGTCTGCTATGGCCGTGCCGGCCGCATCATCACTAGTTGTTGCTATTCTTGGTGCTACTGCGTCCTCGTGCTCTTCTTCTTCATCTCCAGCGGCTACTGCTTCCTCGAGTAGATCTAGCGCTATATCCGTAGCCATTTGGTCGAGCAGATGGGTCGGATAATATTACGGCAATAGGAACGAGCAATGTGTCACCAGTTCATGTCCTGATTCCAACATCTTAATGCGATAATTGTCATATCCGGCTTGCTCAATGATCTGCCTTGGGCCTCTCCACTTGTGCCCAAACTTCGTAATTTTCGGACCGCGTGCGGGCCGATACATCCACACTAGCTGCCCTGGTCGATAGTCGCTGCGGTTGCGCACGTTGCGCTGATTATAATACATTGCTTGACGTGCTTGCTCCTTCTGCAAAGCGAGCGCTGCCAGTTCGTTCGCTGTCTCCAAATCTTGCAACAATACTTCGTGGTATGCGTTAAGGGTGCGGTGAGGATGCGTTAGTCGGTTCCTCCGTAGCAATTCGGCCAGCGTCCTCAACTTGCGCCCAATCATGAGTTCGTTCGGCTGGTAGGCATGAGTTGCGTGCCTCGCTGAATTATATGCATACAGTGCACATGCAAGGAAGTCGTCCCAGTCATCTCGACTCTCATCCACGTACAAGCTAACAATATCTTTCCATGTCCTGTGAAAACGCTCGACTGGTCCCAACAGGTTTGACCTGTAGGGCACGGGCGTGGACTGCTTCACCTGCAGTAAGTCCAGCAGTTCACCCATAGCCTTGCTGCTGAATTCCATGGCGCCGTCCATCATGATTTCTCCCATGGGCTCATCTACGAGCACCACTTTGTCCATCAGAAATCTCGCAATCGACTTGGCTGTGTGCTCTGGTACTGCGGCTGCTACTGCGTATCGAGTAGTATATTCGACAGCTGCTATTACATAACGGTTGCCGTTCGCCGTCACGGGCAAAGGCCCCGCAACGTCGATAGCCCAGCGATCACACACTGCACCAGTACGCACGCTACGCAACGGCGGCACCACGACCTTTGGACGAGCCTTGCGCGACCCGCAGTCTTGCCACGCCGATACCCACTCCTGCACTGTTTCTCTCATCTTGGGCCACCAATACAATCGTTGTACTCGCTCGTACGTCTGAGGCCCCCGCAAATGGCCTGCCCATATACTGTCATGTGCTTCCTTGAATGCGAGAGACCAGTATACTGCTGGTAACACCACTCGCGGCTCGCCATCTTCACCTTCGACGCGAACTAGCCCATCTGTGCTCACGTACACCCGCTGTCCTCTATATGAGCCCTGCTGCTTCAACGTCTGTACCATCACCGACTGCTGTTGCTCCCGGCGAATGTCATCGTCGGTGAACTGTACCAGGCCTAACTCTGCAGCTTCTACTCGGCGAACCACTATAGCTTGTACGACCTCGCCCGCTGCATGGTCAATATCTCCAGCTACGGCACCAATGACGTCCTCCGCTTGCTGCTCTGGTGTCCGGCTGTAGATACCGACGGCCACGTCTATTTGCGCCACACGTACATCTGCTGCAACATGGTCACGCAGCCGCTGTGCTGCTACCTCTGCCAATTCTCGCTTCGCTATCCGCACGGCTGCCAGTATCTCTGCTAATGACCCTGTCCGAGGTACTCTCGACTCGCTCACTGCCGTGCCATCCGCCTGGGCACCTTCCGTGCTCATCTGGTCATTCGTATCGGCTACTGCGGCTACGCTGTTGGGCACAGATCCTCCTTGCTGCCGTACTTGTGCGTATGCTTGTACAACTTTACTGCTTCGCTGCCGCTGTAAGGCAGGGTTGTCATCGGCTTCGGGATCTTGTCCGGCATCTGCTACTTCTGCTCGTGGAGCTGATGGGCTCCCAGACAACGCATCTGCCACGCAATTTTCCTTCACCGGTCGATAGACAATGTCAAAGTCATATTCTTGTAATGTCAGCGCCCATCTGTGTAGACGTCCAGCTGGTTCTTTGGCTGTCATCAGCCATTTCAGTGCTACGTGGTCCGTGACAATAGTAAATCTGCGCCCGTAGAGATCCGGTCGGAAAAGCTTTACTGCCCACACCACAGCTAGACATCCGAGCACTGAGATGCTATACTTTGCAACCGTAAGGCTATTCACCTTCGAGGCATAGGCGACTGGCTGATCACCACGTCCTTCGTCTAGTGATAGCACAGCACCCAGACCTGCTTTGGACGCGTCTGTAGTTAGCTTAAACGGCAACTTGTAATCAGGATACACGAGCACTGGCTTGGTACTCAACCATGCTTTGGCCCACGCAAAGGCTTCCTCCTGTGCTGCACCCCACTCCCACTCAGTCGTCTTCCGTAATAGCCGCGTCAGTGGTAACAGTTTCGCGCCGAATTCCGGAACAAACCGTCGGTAATACCCCGCCAACGCCACCAACCTTCGTACTTGCGCATCATCTGTTGGCGTCGGAAAGTCCACGATGGCTTTCACCAGCCGATCCGTCGGCTGTATGCCTGCAGTTGTGAGCTCATGACCCAAGTACTCCATTCTGGTCGACGCGAATGAGCACTTCGCTGCCTTCAAACTAAGCCCGTCGTCTGCTAATCGCTCCATCACTACTACCAATTCTACCACATGCCTCGCAATCGTGCCCTTAGAGTAGATCACTACGTCGTCCAAATAAACCAAACAACAGACCCAGGTAAGGCCTCGCAACACGCAATTCATAAGACGTTGAAACGTGCTTGGTGCATTGCACAAGCCGAATGGCATTCGTCGAAACTGGAACAGTCCTCTGCGCGTCGTAAAAGCTGTCTTCGCTTTGTCTTCTTCTGCTACGCCCAACTGCCAGTAGCCCGCATGTAAGTCAAGACTCGTAAAGCGTCTAGAGCCGTGCAGTGCCTCGAGTGTCTCGTCCACTCTTGGCAAGGGATACACGTCCTTGATAGTCACAGCGTTGAGGGCCCTGTAGTCAATGCAAAAGCGCACGCTTTCGTCCTTCTTGCGCACGAGCACTACGGGAAATCCCCAAGCACCATCGCCTTCCTCAGTGACTTCATTCCGCAGCATGTCGTCAACCTCTTTGTCGATAACAGCGTTCTCGGCTACCGCGTGTCGACGCCGTCTCAACATTATCGGCGCTGCATCGCCTGTGTTAATGTGATGCTGCACGCTCACTTTCGCCAGTGGAGGACAGCCCTCCTTCTTTTCTACGATCTCGGCGTACTGCCGCAACAGTGCGACCAACAAGTCCTTGTCCTTCGGTTCCATGCCACCGATCTGCAAGCTAGCCTCGTTTGTCAATGGCGGCGCGTCTCCCTTCCGCAATGTCGCCACCCATTTTGCCACCTTTGCTCTCTCCAATGCTCCGTTCAGCTCCATCACCTTCATGCTGTCTTCGGTTGGCACCCAAGATCCTAAAGCTGCTCGCGCCGGTAGCTTCTCGCGTCTCCCTTCGACATTGAGTACCGCCACTCGCACCATGCCTTCACGTACGGTGTCCAACGTCGGCGCCATCAAGAGATGCCTCTTTCTCCCGGGATTGGGTATGAAAATGCCCGTCGTACCATCAGCAGCGTCTACTGCGACCCTCACTACGTTCTGCGTGTTCGTCGTCAGCTTGACCGTCTTCGCTAGACGCACCGTAGCGCGTCGTTGCTCGTTTGCTTGCTGCAGGGTAGTTGCTCCGTGACACGTGAAAGGTAGGATGACCTTATGTCCCTCAGGGCTTCGGTACTTCAATTCGCGTGTACTGAAGTCCATCTGGGCTTGCGTTGCGATCATCCAATCCTCACCGACGAGGAATTCGCCGCCTTGGCCTTCTACCACTAGTGCGTCGATGGTAACACGTTGCTGGTACTGAGTCGTTCCCAGGAAACGCCACACCCCGAGCACTCTCGACCGTCCACCACCAAATCCTACTACCACGTCAATAGGCGTGTTCCTCGTAAGGCACCGGCCGTACTTGCGCAGCTCGCATCCGGCGACACTGTATTGCGTACAGCTGTCTAGTCGTACATCCTGCGTGTGCCTCCTGGTGAATGCTAGCATCGCTGTCGGTAAACAGCTGGGGGTAGCTGCCCCTGCCGCTCGAAGTTGAGCCACTCGTTGCACCTTGCCCTCGCTTGCTGGTACCACCTCCACGTCTCCGTAGTTGCCCTGCTTCTCGTACGTGTACGCGGCCTTCTTCATCCGGTGTGGCTTCCTGCGGTGGTTCTTGCGTCCGCCAGCTGCTTTCCGTTACTCTTCCTGCTGCTTCTTGCGACGCAGTCTGTGCGCACGTCGTGCTGCTTTGTATTTCTTGACAGCCTTGGTCGCGTACTTACGCGCTGCCCGCATTTCCGCAAGTGTCCCTTCCTCTGCCAGCATCATGGGCACTTCTTTCAGCCATTGGCGTTCACAGGCCAACCACTCTGCCTCTAGCGCGTCCGTCTTCATCAATGCTACGTTCGGGTTCACAGTTCCGTGTTTCTTTCTCCATCTTCGCCATCTTGTCGGTGCTCTTCCTCGCGCGGTGCAATGCTGCTTCCATGACTCCTGATTCTTCTTGTCTGGCTGCTGTCACCACAGTTTGCATCTCCCGTCGCCGCGTGGCGCTCGGTTCTGAGCCCACCTTCAGCTGCAGCTGTGTAATTCTCCGCTGCATTAAAGCCCGCAATACTTTTGCGCGCTCTTGGCGCTGCTCTCGTAACTCCGTGGCGAGCATGTTGTGCACTGCTGCTAACTCGAGTTCGGTCTTCCGCTGACGTCGTCGTGCTACCACCGTGTCACCGCCACTGAGCCGTAGCGTTGGGCTGATAAGGTCCGTACGCAACTTCATCTTCCGTTTTGCTGTTTCGTCCGTGCTCGACACCTTTGTTGAAGTGACCTTTTCCTCAGCCACCGTGCTCATGGTTCCTCCGTTCACGGACACCGTCGTTTGGAAGCCCAACACCGCCGTCACATCTTCCTGCGTCGTTGGTCCAACCGCCTTGTTCGTGCCCACTGCGTGCACGTCCGACACTGCCACTTCGCCGTCCCCCTTCACTTCCTTCTCGCTCTGCTGCAGGGGTTCGGTAGAGCGGTCCACTGGCTCCCCACTCTTCCCCTTGGCTGCTCCACCGTCGTCCCTCAGGCCGCCGCTCTTCCTCTGAGTCCGACTATCCACTGTGTCAGCTGCTGTTGCTGCCGTTGCACCATCACCTCCACCATTCGCTCCTCTCGCAGCCCGACCGGTCTCGACTCGCTGCCTCTTCGTCTTGGCCTGCCGCGCTTCGCCTCCGGGGTAGTCTTCGCTGCCCGACAGTAAAGCCCCCTCGTCTACTGTCGTTGGTCGTTTCCCGGCGCTGCTGCTGTGGGTGTCGGCGCGGTCACGCCTGCACCCTTACTCGCCGCCGCCTTCGGTGGTAGCTTCACGTCCGCTCCGGCCATGCTGGCGTTCCGCATTTCACACTCGCGCCACCAGTGCCCATACTGGCCGCAATAGCTGCATGGTGACTCGGCTTTCCGCTGAGCGATAGGTTTGTAGCCACCAGGACCATAGTTGCTCAGCCCCGGGTTGCCACGGCCTCCGCCGCGTCCGCCGTCCGCCTCCAAAGCCCCGTCCGCCAC